>JALIZH010022946.1:0-124503 GCA_030522465.1 Rhipicephalus appendiculatus
CAAGTGATGTCGCACATGACATGTCATGATTTGGATATTACCACTTGTCATTTATGTTCGTCATACAGTCCCGTCACTCAATACCAAATTTGGTGTATATCAAGTAAACGAAACAGCCGCGAGCGCGCCATGAGCGTGGCATGCAAGTGGTGTCGCACATGACATGTCATGATTTCTATATCACCACTATATCACCATTTTCTATATCACCAAACGGAGCTAACGAAACGGACAAGCTACCTGCACTTGTCACACCCAAGCTATCTGCGCCTGTGTGTGTGTGTATGTGTTCCTCTTTCCGTCCCGTCTTCTTCGCGCAGTTTAAACCTTTACGTAATGAAACGGCCGCGAGCGCGCCATGAGCGTGGCATGCAAGTCATGTCGCACATGACATGTCACAATTTCTATATCATCACTTGTCATTTATGTTCGTAATACAGTCATGTCACTCAAAACTAAATTTGGTGTATATCAAGCTAACGAAACGGCCGCGAGCGCGCTATGAGCGTGGCACGCAAGTGATGTCGCACGACATGTCATGATTTGGATATCACCACTTGTCATTTATGTTCGTCATACAGTCATGTCACTCAATACCAAATTTGGTGTATATCAAGCTAACGAAACGGCCGCGAGCGCGCCATGAGTGTGGCATGCAAGTCATGTCGCAAATGACGAGTTATGATTTTCACATTACCACTTGTCATTTATGTTCGTCATACAGTCACCTCACACAATACCAAATTTGGTGTATATCAAGCTAACGAAAGGCCCGCGAGCGCGCTATGAGCGTGGCATGCAAGTCATGTCACACATGACAAGTCATGATTTCTGTATGACCACTTGACATATATGTTCGTCATAGAGTCACATCACGCAATACCAAATTTGGTGTATATCAAGCTAGCGAAATGGCCGTTAGCGCACCATGAGCGTGGCATGTAAATCATGTTGTACATGACATGCACGTCATTATTTTCATATTACCACCTGTCATTTATGTTGGTCATGCAGAAATGTCTAATCGTACCAATTTTTGAATATATCAAGGTATGAAAACGGCCTCAGGAGCACTATGGCCATGGCATGTAAATCATACTTTTCATGACAAGTTAGTCATGATTTTCATGATATGACCAGATATTCATGTTCGTCATACAGTCATGTTATGCCTTACCAAATTTGGTATAAATCCCATTAACGATACGGCCAGGAGAGCACAAAGTCGTAGGCGGCTAGATAGATAGATAGATAGATACGGTCAAAGTCGCCGAAGTTCGCTAAGAAATGCTTCGCATTTAAAAGGCAGGTTTTCTTCAGCCAGGTTCTTCGGTCGTGGGGAGGCCAGTGTGAGATTGTTGAGGCCAACCATCAATGATTGTAAAAACCAGTGATGCTACTGAGGTCTTCTGATTTGGAGCAATTTTTGGAGCAGCAAAATTTTCATTTTGGAGCACTTTGGAGCAGGTAATTTAGCATCTGGGAGCACTCTGGAGCAACATCCCAGAGTACACTGGAGAAGCAAGTTGCACTTACATTCAAGGACCTGAATGATTATTTAGGGGCTCTTGTGAAGAGCTAGAAATATTTCGATTCATTGCAAATCTCAAGGAGCCAATCGTCTCGAGAACACTCCCTATTTCACTCGATGATGAAAAAATAAGGGCGTCATGCGGTTGAGCATTCTGGAACTTGTTTAGCGATCATTTTCGTAGCACATAAACAAAATACCATTTCAATAAAATCGTACTTTATGAAATAACATTCTAAATACATGTATGTGGTAATCAGCAGACATGGTAGACAAAGGCTGCGACGTACAATGCCTGAATGCTAAAGACTCACACTGTCCCAAATGCATTCTCCTAAGACAACTCCAAGGAGAAGGAGAGGTTCTTTTTCTTCAGGATCTATTATATTGCTGGGCGTAACATGACGTCACTTAGCTAGCCTTCATAAAACCAACCTCCTCCGACACTCCCTTCCCTCTCTCTGTGCCTCTCTGTCCTGGAGCAAGAGCATTCTCACAGTGCTTCCGGAGTATCGTTTGTGCATGCGCAGGGTTGAAGCGAACACGGCTGAAGCAGAGATAACAAGAGCCGACCTATCTCCGTTGGACGGAGGGCGCATGCAGTAACATCTGCCGCGTGCCAGGCCCATCGATTGCTACCCAACCAGACAGGCCCGTCTTCAAAGAGCATGAAGGAACGCAAAGGGAGGGGCGGTGGGGATTGTGTCGCTGGAGCAGCAACCCTGAACTTTGACTCTAATGGCGTGGTCACAATCGGTGGCACGCGCTGTTTCGGCAGGCATCACAGACGGCTCGTATACCCTTCTATGTTGTGCTCTCAAGGCGAATAGACTGTGAGAAAAGTGCTTCTCTCCCTGGAGCGGTCGCTGAGCCTTGACCCGCAAGGCGGCAACACCATCGCCGCGCCATTTTGGAAGTTCGTTCGTACGCGCCGTTCGGGCTGCACGTGCATCAGCGTGCAAGAGGTGTTCCGGAGGTCTCTAGTCATCCAAGTCGCCGTACGGATCTCGAACACTGCGCGTGCTGCAAGCTTTTTGCGCTTGAATATGGCCACTCCAGGTGCCGAAGCAGTTTTCGTGTTGTCAGTTCTTTAAAAGGCCCCTAAACCGCCTCTGAAAATACGAAGAATGAGCGGGTTATTCTCTCCCAGTGTTTCCCGTCTCTGCAGCACAATTCGTGACGCCAGCTGTTTGTTCACGTGACACCAGTATGAAAAAAGCTCTCGATTGGTCTACATAAGAGATATCTGTTGTGAATTGTCGCCTACCCGGATTTACCATGCAGTCGCATGTCCGGTTCACCTGGTCTTGCATGACTATTGAGCGCGATAAACTCATTGCACTTCGTTTTCTGCGTTTGCGACTGCGCAAACGGAGATAGCATGTATTCGAAAAGTGTGAAATCTTGACTGGTTCAAGGCTAGTGCTGACATTCCACGTGTTTTCTGAAGAAATAAGCGCTTGTAGGAAGGGTAGTCAAGGCGAGAAGGAAACTACTGTCTCGCCTTTGAGCTCGGTGTGGTTTAGGGGCCCTTTAGCGTTGTCTCGAGTCTCATGATGCCTCGAGACAGCACGCGCCAGCGAATGCACCCTTCGAACGACGCAACCTCCCACCCCCCAGAACGAAGCAATGAATGCGGTTTCCAAAAAATAATTAGAGCAAAAACACACGGCACATTTACACACGCACATCCCCAGGCACCAAACATGCACCTGGGTGTGTGTGCGTGTGTGAATGTGCAATCTGTTTGTGCTCTAGTTATTTTTTGGAAATGAGCAACCAAGTAGCCCAACAACGAGTTCTTTTACTATGAATGCGATACCTTGATTTTTTTTTAACCGTCAGCTATAGATCCTGGAAAGCGAGGTGCGGACGCGTAACATGGCGTAGAAACTTCACAGAAAGCCTTCTGACTCCAGGGCCATGAGCGATGGGCCCGCTTTAACAGCTGCGCGTACTAAAATAGAATTGCGGCGGCCCCGACCAGGAGGCATGCTTTTATTAATGAGATGAGGTTTTTAAGAAAGCAAGCGAAAATTTTGAATTGGGACCCTAGCCTTCACGAGCTCGAAAGGGCAGGGCCTTTTAGGGGCATCTACCAAAAGAGCGATTACAAACGCAGGATGTGCTGGTGAAAGGAATTACGGAAAAAGTTCTTCTAGATGAAGATCCATAGATAAAGTATATTTGAGGAAAAGTGTCAACGCGTTCCCACCGTTCACGTGCTCTTCTATGGATGTGAAGCACCGAAAATTCGATATCGTTCCTTTATGGTGTTTCCAGATTTCATTCCGCGATGTCCAGGAATAGACATGACAGACATTCTGGCGGAACGCGTGCTGTTATTGTGAAAATTGCTTTAATTACGTGCAGTGCGACTCTTGAAACGAGCTATCAGCAGCGATTCTGGAATGGACGACGTCCGCCGAGGAATCGCCGCCACACTTACACGCTACCGATTGGCCAAAACGTCACGAGCCTCTGCGGAGAGTTTTGCCGTTGGGCCGACTTGCACAACAGAAGCTGCGTCGGCACCGAGCACAGCATCTTGGATACTTGGGACGCATGCGCGACCACTGTTTATTCAGCGGAATAATTCTTGGTACGTGGTTGTGACTTTGGCCGCCCCGAGAACACGCTGCACATGCTTTTACGCGCCGGCGTGGCTATTGCCGGTGATAAACCAAAAAGTGGTGTTGGATAAACGCTCCCCCCCCCCCCCCAAAATCCGCGACTTTGGCGCAATTTGGCACAATTTCCGTTGATATTATCAGGATGGCGCAGTCAATCTGATTTGGCGCACTTTGGCGCAGTTGGCGCAGGAGTGGAATCACTGAAAAACCCACTGATACCAGTCCTTTAAAACTCTCTTTGACACTAAGTTCTGCTGAGGCCACAAGCACCCCATGAGTAATGTAGGTCACACTGAAGGATGCTGCAATCTTTTCAAGACTAAGTCAGCATGCATGACATGATTTCTGATGGACAACCACACTCATTTTTTAGTGTTATCGTTTCAATTGCCTACTTTACCTGTTTTCGGCTTTTTTTCTTTTTTTTCTTTAGAAACCTCCCATGTCTGATTTAACACTGCTGGGAGTAAACGTATCCATGTCTCCATGCCAAGTTACCAACATACTGCTGCAAGCATGCATTATCGTAACCTGCAGCCATCCTTAAACACCGCTCACCTTTCTTAGGAGATCCCTAGCATCGGGCGTCAGGTAAGGAGGCAGGTTGAGCCGACAGCGCAGGATCTGCAACAGCCAGTGCAAAACGTAAATCTCACTTCACCACAAAAATGTTACAACCATGCTATTTTGTGCTCGTTCTACTCTGTAATAATCTCACAAGGTTTTTGAACACACGGTTTTAAAACGACGTTTGCACACAACCGAAACGAGGTGGCACAGGTCCCATTGACATCGTCATCACTGCGAACTGCAAGGTAACGATACCAAAATTGGAACGCTTCATGCGTATTTGCGTTTTCATGGTGTTTACCACTGCGTGTAACATCATTCACTGCAGGTGTTGAAAAAGGAGTGGTCACCATCCACAATCTTGGCGACAACCGCTTTAGTGGTTGTGGCAAATTTCTTGCGTTTAGTTCAGAAAAGAACTGCAGTCGACTCCCGTTAATACGAAGTTCACGGGAACCACAAGAAACTTCCAATTAAGCAAAATGCACAAAAAATGGCACTTTTATTAGCTTCAAACCTGACAGTTCCCTAAAAAAATAGTCCGTCCTCTTCTGCTTCTGCTTGCTGAATCTGGCTGCGCCTAGCAAGTTTTCCAAGCAGTACACATGTCAAAGTGTTTCTTCAGCATTGTCTTCTCCAACAAAACAAAAAAAAAAGCTGCACAACAGCAAGACCCGCAGCTACATCATTAGCCCTCGGTGGTGGTTCGTTTCCGATGTCGTCATCGCTTTCAGGAATGCAATCATGGGGCCGAACCATCTGCAAGATTTCGCTGTCCGTTAGTGGACCGCATGTTTCGACGTTGCCGTCCACGGCGACGAACTCTTCAAAACGGACATCACCAAGAGCGGCGCCAAAACTACCATCGTCGAATTCACCTGTTTGCACTTGATGAAATTCGAGAGCGTGTTAGGCTTAATGCCGTACTTTCGTGCGATGTCTTGCTCGGCGGTGCCTCCCTGGTCTATTTCTTTCAAGACTTCAACTTTCGTTGCAAGCGTTCAGTAGGGGCCGCAAGTTCCCATTATCAAACATCGCCACCACAACACTCAAAATCAAACATGGAAACGTGTGGAATCAACCCAGCGAGCGGTTGAACCACTCGACAAATCACAAAGAAAGACCTAGTTAGCCGATGCGATCAATGCGATGCCCCGGCATTGACTAAACAACATTGCCCTTTCATGAGCTGTGGCCGCTGTGGCGCTGCGGGCAGTGGCGATGGCGACAACAGTGAGCTGCAGACAATTGCGATGGCGAGGACAACAGCACAGTCCGACAGCTGTTTTGGCACTTGAAAAATTCCCCATTTTATTGAAAAATTACGGTCACCTAAAGGCTCTCGACTGAAAAATAACTTCTAATTAACCAATATTCCGGGCTTTTAACTTTGAATTATCGAGCATTTTTTCCTATAGGGCTGCGTGCAAAACTGACGAGACCACTTGTTGACTTCTAATTAACCAAAAATTTCAATTAAGTGACTTCGAATTATCGGGAGTTGACTGTATTATCAAGTGTGTGTGGTGGTGACAGTGGCAGTAGTGATTAGGGAGGGGCATAACACGTTTGAGGCTACTTAAGACTTGGGGTTCTTGCACTGCAGTCACATTGTGAAAGAAAAGTGCAGGATGAGGAAAATTGCTGCTTTTATGCTGCTTTTATGCTGCTTTGGTGCCAATAAGTACAGCATTTACGTAATGTCACCGTGAGCGAAAAAAAAATTAATCAAGGCAAATGAAAGTGTATTGATGTAATAGACATTTGTTTATTGTTTTCTTGATACTTTCAATAATTCGGAATTTGGTTAATCCAGACATTTTTTCCGGTTCCGTGAAATCCCGATTAATAAGCTTTAGCTGTACTGGCCTTGTTGGCGAATTGAGATTTTTTGAAAGTTAAGTAAAACAGCACTGCACTTGCTACAATCACTTCTACAGCTATTCATGCTCATCACTTTCCCCGCTGTGACAAGGACATGTCGGGTGCAGTATGAAAAACTAATTATGTATGTTGCACAGAGCACGAGATAGAGTGCGCTAGGCTAATTTATGTGAATATTGCAAGTGAACATACATTGCTTCAACAAAACGGTACCTACTTTTTCTATTGTCTTTTTCCTGTTCTCCGCTGTGTAAGGAGGCTGGAAAGATTAAAACAAGCAACACATTATAATCACCTCAGTGGACATAGAAATTCGCAGAAAAGCAATGTGTACTACTTGGGCTAAGGAAATCAGCATCTGAGCACACACAACTAAATTTCTACAGTAGACTCGGTAAACAGAAGTCTCCCAAACGACATTGCTGCTTAACAAAAACAACCAGCTCTAATATGATTGGTTTCATACTTGATCTCTGTGCCTCTGTTGACCTTTCAGTGAATGGCACTCCTGCTAAGGGGAGATGTTACTCAAAAAACACAAGTTTTTTTTCCAAAATCACATAGTTTTTTGTTTCTACTTGCTTTCACAAGTTTGTTTTCTCTACTTTCATGACAAAAAAAAAATCAAGGCGGTAATTAAGCTCGAAGTAGGTTAAAATCACTTTTAAAGAACACAAGGTGGCTATTAAAAACTATAAAGAGCTCGTTGTCTAACATCCCCTGGAAATTCTCACCTGGCGCTTTGTAATTGCATTTCGCATGAGGAGCTCACCGAAGCCACATGCTCTAAATAACCACAATTCCCACGCTCTCATGATGGAAGAAATCATTTTAAAAAGCATATCTTTGCCACATACATGAGCTTTCATTTCAATGTTTAAAATGAGTTTTTCTCAAGATGCAATTTTGGGCAACTTCTTGAGTTTGGTCATATTTTTGGTACTTCTAATGATCAGATCAGGATGAAATTTTTCCCACTTATTCCTTATGATGTGAAGAGTGTAATTATCTCCATTAAAAATTTATATCGCTTATATAGTTACTATGAACTTAAACTAAGCAATTAGTGTGGGCTCTCACATTACAATTTTTCTTGTTCATTAAAATGTCTTATACACATTTTCTCGTTAGTTATTTGCATTGTGCAGTTAATGTGGAGCAATACGAGCCATTAACGCCTCATAACCATAAAAGTTTAGTGGCAGAAGCAGTGTTTTCAAAAAGAGCTACCTTTCACACATTGTCACGGTACAAAACAAAAACTATGCAGCTCACTATAAAACTGATTACATATTTGAAATCAGTATAAAACCATATGTAAACAGCAAAAATTTCATTGTTCTAGGCTACAGATTAAAGGAATTTTTTTTTTTTAGTAGCATATCCCCTTAAACAAAACATGTTTTCCCATTAGATCAAAGAAAGTAACAGCGCAAAAGGAACAAGGACGACGAAGAAACGAATACCACGGGACAAGCGCTGACTGCCAACAGTGCTGACTGCCAACTTCAGTTGGCAGTCAGCGCTTGTCTCGTGGTTCTTCTGTTGGCAGTCAGCGCTTGTCCCGTGGTCTTCGTTTCTTCGTCGTCCTTGTTCCTTTTGCGCTGTTACTTTCTTTGATCCAATATGAACCAACTAGCCCTCATCAAGTTGTTACTAATGTTTTCCCAGCCCCTTCAGGTTCCGTCCTATGAGAGTCTACTATATATATCTAACGTGCCGTTCAGTAAGCACGAAGTCACCCACAAAAAAGTTATTGCACTCCATATATCAAGCTTTATTAACCCTTTGAGGGTTTACGCCGTACATGCGCAGCATCACAAAACAGGCACCAAAGGGTTTTCGCCATACATGCACGTCATAGCATGTATGTTGAAAACGCACACCTTTTTCGATCATTGCCTGGCATGTGCTGCCACACTTAGGAAATATGTGGAATTTTTTTCATGCACTGATGTCTCTCCGTTCATTTTTCTTTTTCGTTCCAAAGCGGCACACCGGCTGTCGTATGCGCATTCGAGCACACGCGCGGCTGGTTTCGGTTTTGTCCTTCGAGTGGTTATCACTTCTCGTGCCCACAAAGCTGACGGCTGTCTGGTTTCTAACCTCTCAAAGGGTGACCACTTGTTACTCTCTCGTTTACTGCTCCACGGGGCGCGATTACATCTGTTTCCGTGCGGCACTAAATTACACAAACAATGCCACCATGGCTGCGTTTCCTGTTTTGGGGACTCGGAAAAACTAACTCTGGCTCGTTAGCGATAAGACGAAGGATTATTATAGCTTTTTCACACGTTTTGCTTTGCGGACGGGTGCACAACCATACAGTTTTCTACAGTGTGCTCGCTCACACAGTTCGCTTACACCACGGAAGTGCGCGCCGGTTGCTCTGCTGTTAGTGAGTCAAGCGGCAATTCTTCCGATGTGTACTATTCCCCATGCCAAATCAGAATCTGATTCATTGGACGTCAGTTTGTCAGACGAGGATGATGATGAAGGAGTGTCATCTCGAAAGCGTGCACGGCGAGACAATGCATAGTGAATCAAAATAACTATATTCCCCAGATTGCAGTGTTCGAGCAAAAACATTTTCTACTGAAAAAGTACCCTGGTGTGCTTATTTTTGTATATCTGTGAGCTATGTTTAATACAACACAATTTTTATTCGTAAAAAATTTGTATAAGTGTTCTTTTTTAGGATTTTGGTTGATGTTACTCACGTATAAACCATGCGTATGTAACAACAAAACTGATTTTTTTGTCACTTTACGGTCACGCAAAAAAATTTCGAACAATTTTTTTCTGAAATAGAATTGTCTGAAGAACTTGAATCAGCAATAAATAAAATACACATTATTGGAGTGCATTTCATGAGAAAATTAGACCTTCAAAGGGTTAATAATAATACTATACGGGGTTCCATGTGCCAAAACCATGGTATGGTTACGAGGCCCGCCGTAGTGGAGGGCTACGGAAATTTCAACCGTCTGGTGTTCTTTGACCTGCACTGACATCGCACAGAAGCGGGCCTCTAGCATATCGCCTCCATCGAAATGCAACCACCCTGGCCGGGATCGAACCCACGATCTTCGAGTCAGCAGCCAAGCAGCATAACCACTGTTCCACCGAGGCTGACTATCTCAGGCTTGAGCCAAGATGTCACACCTTTTCTACTGACTACTAATGGAGAAGACATTTTTCAAAGCTTTTTCTATATGTTTTGAATAGGCAGCAGTGCGGGTGAACCTTTGTAACAGATCGGTATGTGGGCAGGCTGCCACTGCCACCACAGCAGCCTTGAAAGCGCGTATCACTTGTAAAGAAACAGGCACCAGCATGCAGAAGCAAGAACGAAAGGACACTCACCGCTCCTGTGAGCATGTCGTACATGAGAGCGCCTAGACTCCACCAGTCAACTGCCTTGGCGTGACCAGTCCTTGTAAGGATTTCCGGAGCCCTGAGTGGAACATTTCACATGCAGTGAGGGCTACATCACAAGAAGCACATGTAGCATATACTACTATAGCTGAACACACTTCACCTACCGTATTTACTCAAATGTAACGTGACTTTCTTTCCCCAGATTTCTGCTACCTGAAGTCGACCTTCGCGTTACAATCGAATACCAAAATTCAAGTTGTCTAAAAAGCGCGATGATGCACCCTATTCTTTTATTTTTGTTTTAGTTTCTTTCTGGATGCAATGAAAAGTAGGGGTGTGCGAATATTCGAAAGTTTCGAATATTCGTCGAATATTGCATTCGTAATATTCGTATTCGATTCGATAACCACATATTCGAAAAATTCGAATATTCGAACTATCTCGAATATTCGATCTTTGTGAATATTCGGTCATGTATGTTACTGTGAAGAACTTCCGATTTTGCGCCTTTACGATAAGAGAATCGACAGTAGACCGTGCAGTGGTTACTGTGACTTCGGCGCGAGTGCGATGATGCCTGCACGGAAATACACAGGAGCGTGATGACAGCTACCCACGAACGCGCCGGCACGTCATCGCGACAAACCTACCAACGATAAAATCTTAAAGAATCTAAATCATGAACTGCCTGCTCGGCAATACGTGTGGCCTTGCGGTTTAACGCTGTTACCGCTCGTGTAAGCGTACTGTAAGTGTACCGAACACGCCGTTCGCTGCTGCGCCCTTGTGCGCGGGACCGCATCAACAAAGTGCGTATCGCTCGTGGAAATGAAGGCAACTCACCGCCGCTGCATTGGCCAGACAAAATACTCGTCGCACCTTTGCACGGTCCAGTGCTGAGCGAGCACGAAGAAAAAAATGCCCCCCACCTCCCCAAAGGGAATCGTGAAGAAATGCGAATGCATTTCGCGCGCTTCACTCCATTTATATATACGTGCGAGCGAGCGGACGGGAGAGTGGGGCGCAGGGAGGAGAGAGAGCGAACGGCGAGAGAAGGAGCGGCGAAGCACTGCACCTACCCTCTGCTACACTCTCTCCACACACGTGGGAGCTCCGCCGAGCTTCCGCGATGCGAGCGCCCTCACACACCAGAGGCGCGCTCCTCCTCTCCACTCACTCTCCGCTACTCCACCCGCACCACCTGCTCCGGTTGCTAGGGGCGAGGATAAGCGCGCGCGCCCGCAGCTGTTGCTATGGGAGAGGGAGTGAGAGCGGAGAGATAACACCTGCCGGCGCGCACACCTCCTCAACCTATCCTCCTCCTCCTCCGCGGACAATACCGGACAACGCCGGATGCCTGACATAGCCCGACCAAGAAATGCATTCGCATTTAAAATGTCACTGCGCAAGGGCACATGTATGCGTACGTTACAGCGAGCGGCACCTACGAAGTGAGATAGTAGGCGACGCGCTGTGCGCAACTAGCTGGGGACGCTCTGCTTGACGTGCGATGGTAACGCGTTTCATGCGTAGCTGCACCAGTTTTCGCTAATGGATCGCTATACAAACGCACGCGCGCGCGCGTCGAAGAAAGCCTGACGAGTCGTCCGTTAGCTGTGCCGCTACTTCAGCATGTATTCGGAATACCTTCATAGTTCCGAAATGAGTTGGTGGTAGCGCATGGTCATACGAATGAGCTCAAGGGTTCTTCCGTGCACTGGCAAAGAAAAGGCCATGCACTTTCCGTAACGTTACAATGGCGTCATCACGCATAGTTTTCTGTTGCTAACGGCGGCGCACGTAAGGCGACGGACATTGGAAATTTGAGGCAGTTAATGCGCAGTTTCACTGCGTTCCCGACAGCGCTTTTGGGCATCCATCGTACGCGCATCACACTGGCGCGGCAGCGTTTCCTGCAATCCATCCTCCGTTATACCGTTGCAACGATCTCGCTGTGCTGCCAACATCAGTTTACTGCCGTCGGCAGTCAGTGCGCCGAAGGTGGTCGCAATGCGGCGGAATAGTGCCCTCGCTGCCGCGTGTTGTGGCTCCGTTAACAAAAAAAAATGCCCCCCACCTCCCCGAAGGGAATCGTGAGGAAATGCGAATGCATTTCGCGCGCGCTTCACTCCATTTATATATACGTGCGGCGAGCGGTCGGGAGAGTGGGGGCGCAGGGAGGAGAGAGAGCGAACGGCGAGAGAAGGAGCGGCGAAGCACTGCACCTACCCTCTCCTACACTCTCTCCACACACGCGGGAGCTCCGCCGAGCTCCCGCGATGCGGCGCCCTCACACACCAGAGCGCGCTCCTCCTCTCCACTCACTCTCCGCTACTCCGCCCGCACCACCTGCTCCGATTGCTAGGGGCGAGGATAAGCGCGCGCGCCCCGCAGCTGTTGCTATGGGAGAGGGAGTGAGAGCAGAGAGATAACACCTGCCGGCGCGCGGACACCGCTGCGGGCAACGCCGGATGCCTGACATAGCCCGACTAAGAAATGCATTCGCATTTAAAAGGCAAATTTGGGGCGTCTTTCTGTTACACATCAGTAAATTGAAAAGTCATCCCTCCTGTTCCAGTTGTAGTCGCATTACAAACAAGTAAATGTGGTGGTATCACCGAGGTCTCAGTGGCCAGTTCTTTGAATACAATACTGTGAAGTTTAAAGCGGTGCACAATGGCACATTGATATGATTATCATCCGACCACGACAATCTAATGTTCTTCTGAAATGTATCATAAACATGCAGAATGCCATTTAGAAAACTAAATTAAACAAGACAATATGCATATTTTTGAAAGCAGTATATCCACATGCGCATTAATACCAATGAGAGACTCCACAACGATGGAATGACATTGAATGTTTATGTGAAGTCATCTCCTTCTGGGGCACACACAGCTCATATGTCCGTGTATCATATAAGTGGGGATTAAACACCATAGTTTTAAGCACATTCCATCTGTGGTAAGGTGAAATCTGACACTTTAGGGCAATAGCTATCATGATGTGGTAATTTGCACACAAACCAAGCAGCGGTATGTTTCTTCAAAGCATAAACAATGCAATTCAAGCTCTTGTGCCCACTTAATTTAAAGGGACTGTCTACCGTCGTTCATCACTTTTATGTTTTATATGGCAATAAAAAGCATACCGTCTGAAGTGCCGAACCTTGCAGCGGTTTCTCTGGAAAGCGAGTAGAAATTTTTTAAACAGAATTTTGCGATCTGCATTCGGTCCTCTTCCATTGGTGGGATGAATGCCCACAACACTGGTTGGTGGAGGCGATGACTGTAGTGCCGGTGAAAGTCGTAAAATGAAACCGCGCGCTCTTTTTGCAGACTTCATCAATTTTTGTTTAATAATAAAACAAATACCGTAGTGGTCGTTTAAGCACACATATTGTCAGATAAAGTATTATTACCACGGTTTCTCCAGCTTTGTTCAGTCTGCCTGACAAACCACCGCGGTCGAGCGGAAAAGTTGGTCTGTTCCAGCAACACTGGTACGCCGGGGTTGTGAAACGAACTGTAGTGGTTCCACTCATGCCAACCGCGCTACTAAAATGAACATGAGGAGTGCTTCACAAAACAACAGAAGGTTCCTGCTGTCTTTCAGTTATGTTTAGGTGTTCTGTGTGGTATATGCGATATGAGAGCCAGCATGGACGCCCTGGTGAAGCGGAACGTGATGGCAAAATCTTCTTCAATGTAGCACCTTGGTGAATGGTGTGCACTTTACTGATGAGGACTCGTGCTACGTTACTAGATTACGTTGGACTCACGGGCATGGCTCGAAAATTCCCTGAAGTCAGTCACGCTGCTATTCGCCGAAGACAATTTTTTTTTTCTTATGAGCAGTGCCGGACGCAGTGCTCGCGTTTCGCCGCCGTAGGCAGGCAGGTATACAGGCAGGCGAACGCGCCGCCGGCAGCGCCACCGAGCGCCTCTCTGAACGCGTGAGGAAAAAAGCAATAATTACTCTTTGGCGCAACCTAAAGCTGCTTCAAGTGCGTAAAATACAATTTCAAGTTACACATGTCTGTTTTTAAGCAAAATGAGGCTACCTGCGAGGATTTCTTGTCCGACCAATAGATTGAACCACGTCGCTGTTTGGTGACGCTAGCGGTCATTCTTTGTTGACTTTAGACGTCAAATTAAAATTATAATTCTTTTTTTGTGGAACAAAAGCATGCTCATTGCCGCCGATGTGATGAACGATCTTCTCATTTTCGCCACAATCAGAAAAATTTTTCCGAGCGGTAGACAGTCCCTGTAAGCTTGCTGAATCTTTACTGGCTCTTAGCAAAGTGTGCAGCAAGTACTTGCATTACATGCCTATCTCAGATCTGTACATTATGTGCCACAGCACAACATTGCCAAACATGAATAAAAACACTGAATTTAGCGCCTTTCTTGTGTTATTCATCAACTTGTAGATATACCTCCAGTTCAGCTGGCATGTTAAGTAAACCTCCCTCTGCTTGTGATCTTTAACCACAGTTGCATTTGTGAACTGTGCAATCATAAGCACATGTACCGAGAGATCATCACGAAGTTCGATGCTGACCGAGTTAATTCATGTTTCTACAATTACAATTTTCATTTTCATTACTACAATTTTACTAACTTTGTTCCCAGTCTACAATGAGAGCCAGCAGCACGCATGACTCTACAGAGAGATTTCAGTCTAGTGATTCAAAATGAACATTGCCATGTTGAAAGAGAAGCGGACCCCACCATAGAATGAAACGCCAAGCATGATAATAAGTGGCAGGCAAAATGACAGCACCACAGACAACCACTTTTTGTTAGCATGACCAGTTGCCAACCATGATCTGGCTCAAAGTGGCACCGGGAGACAAAAAGCGTGCAGACATAATGTGACGCACTTTCTTGGGAGACCGAGAAAAGCTTCTGTGTTTCCTCTACAGAAGCTTGCAGCTGTGATTTGAAATGTCCAAGATATGCTGCTGCGGATGTTGAAAAAAATACTACCATGCCTTTTACATTTGTAATAACAAGGCATTCACTGTAATTAATAAATAGAGCAATACTCTGATTGTTATAAGCGGGCCCAACTGCACAAGCAGCAGATAGAGACTGCCGCCACTTACATGTACTCTATTGTCCCACAAAACGTGTGCGTCATGGCACCGTCCTGGATCGACTCCTTGCAAAGTCCAAAGTCTGTCAGCTTCACGTGGCCTGTAAGGAGCAATGAATAAGGTAAGATCGCACAATTCACGGAGGTGCATGAAGAACACTGAAGGTTTCGCACTTCGACGTTCAATGAACAAAAAATGGAGGTGGCGGCCAACAAGCTTCCCACTTAACTGATGATTAGGGTTTCCACTTAACCGATTCCCACTTAACTGATTTCTAGGGTTTCACGTGCCAACACCATGACGTGATAACAAGGCATGCCATAGTGGGGGTTCCCTATCACTTCTGAGTACCCAAGTTCCTAAATCTAGACAAAATCGGTCCTCTGTTTCACCCCCCCTTGCACTTGTTAACCATGGGTTCTGCCATAGTCACCCAGCTACGACAACAGATATTTTCCTCTTCTGCATTCACTCAGTTCTAATGTGCAGCTATTAATCCCTAAATAGTCGGTATAAAAACTTATCCCAGTTCTGCACGGTATGAAATCTGCAGATACAGTAGCTCTCCTGTGTCTGTGACGTTTTGCAATTTTGTGTGGGTGTCTGTGATTACGTTATATGTGATGTAGAGGTGCACAGGCTGCACCCATGCCTGCTACCGTGACTAAGTCCTATTTATACAGTCTACGCTCATTATAACGAACCCCCCACACAACAGACTTTCGGTTACAACAGACCATTATTCAGCCTAAGTTTGGTCTGTGCATTAAACTACTTTCGGTTACAACAGACCATTATTCAGCCTAAGTTTGGTCTGTGCATTAAACTACTTTCAGTTACAACAGACCATTATTCAGCCTAAGTTTGGTCTGTGCATTAAACTACTTTCAGTTACAACAGACCATTATTCAGCCTAAGTTTGGTCTGTGCATTAAACTACTTTCAGTTACAACAGACCATTATTCAGCCTAAGTTTGGTCTGTGCATTAAACTACTTTCAGTTACAAAAGACCATTATTCAGCCTAAGTCTGGTCTGTGCATTAAACTACTTTCGGTTACAACAGACCATTATTCAGCCTAAGTTTGGTCTGTGCATTAAACTACTTTCGGTTACAACAGACCATTATTCAGCCTAAGTTTGGTCTGTGCATTAAACTACTTTCGGTTACAACAGACCATTATTCAGCCTAAGTTTGGTCTGTGCATTAAACTACTTTCAGTTACAACAGACCATTATTCAGCCTAAGTTTGGTCTGTGCATTAAACTACTTTCAGTTACAACAGACCATTATTCAGCCTAAGTTTGGTCTGTGCATTAAACTACTTTCGGTTACAACAGACCATTATTCAGCCTAAGTTTGGTCTGTGCATTAAACTACTTTCGGTTACAACAGACCATTATTCAGCCTAAGTTTGGTCTGTGCATTAAACTACTTTCAGTTACAACAGACCATTATTCAGCCTAAGTTTGGTCTGTGCATTAAACTACTTTCCGTTACAACAGACCATTATTCAGCCTAAGTTTGGTCTGTGCATTAAACTACTTTCCGGTTACAACAGACCATTATTCAGCCTAAGTTTGGTCTGTGCATTAAACTAACGGAGCGAAGTTCGCTTTTAACGGACCACGATACAATGGACTATCGGCTACAGTGGATGAAATCAGCGACATTTTTTTGTCGAAATTGGGCTCATAAAGCGTACTTTTGCCAGATTGACACGGGCTGACAGCAGACTTGACAACGCTGCTCTCGACACACTAAAGCCACAGTAATTTTAAATTGCGGCTGGCAACATTGGTGGCTTCCGGCCAAGCCAAGCCTCCAGCCAAGCCAGTCTGAGAGCGCGTTGGTCACACGAATGGTTCAGGTGTTGCAGCTGACTGAAATGCGGTGCCAAGTGATTGCATCATCGCTCAAGGGTGCCCGCCAATCTCATATCACACATTTCTTTTCGACCTAAGTGTAAATAAAAAGGTCTTTGTGGTTTGCGTTAGACGGTCGTCACTCATTGCAGTAGCGTTGTTAGGCCTCGCGACCAAAGTTTTGAAATTACAGTGCAGACCATTTATAATGTAACTGCTTACAGTACAGGACCGGCCATAATGCGGTTTTTTCCGACTCCCGTTTACCCTCCCATAGGACTCCATGTATACGCATACCGCTTATTGTGCAGTCCCCCGAGATGAAAGACCGGTTATAATGCGGTTGCCGCTCACCCCCTCGGAAAACCGAGGGGGTGGAGCGCTTCTCAGCGCAGGTGCCCCAGCCGGGGAGAGAGCGATGACAGCGTTACAGAGGAGGGGACGCAGAAAGAACGAGTTTGAGGGGGGACTGGTTGCGTAGGCGACAGGGAAGCCTTTGCCGCTTTTGCTTGTCAGGCGCGCCCCGCCACGAACAGGCGCCCGCGTCCACCGCCGTTTGTCTCTTCGGTTTTCTGTCGGGAAAACCAGTTGCGTTGTCGTAGAGCCCAGATTCCGCGCGTGCAAATTTGATTCCTCCTCTAGTGACAATGCTTTGAGACGCGATCGAGCTTTCGCCTTCGATGACCAACAGGCGGGCTTACAAGCTTGGAAGACTTTTTTCAGGATAGTTGCGGCGGCTGTTCTCCCGTCCGCAAACCGGAACTTAGTTGATCCAGACGTCTTGAGGGGTCTAGTTGGTTCATTCTATGCAGGAAAATAATTGCGCACTCGCGAGCTAAATCGAGGGCAGAACACGTGAAACATCTTTTCACGCGTGCTGCCTTCGGTTTAGCTCGTGAGTCCGATCTCTTTGACCAAACTCCGTGTTTCTTGGGCAAGCGTCTCGCGACGGCATGCCACATTGCAACGCACGCGCTAGGCCTAACGAACGCTAGCCGCCTCATCGGTGGTGGCCGCAGACTATCAAAGTTGCGGTTTGGTGCCGAGTCAACGGAACATTTCGCACTTGTTGGATTTAGAAGGGGTGGCTTACATCTTCAACGAAAATGATGGCCTGAGTGTGCAACACTCGTGTGGCGGTCGTGGTCGCCACTGTTTTCGACATTGCGCACGCGCCCGGAAAATCGAAAGCGTGCGGAAACTTCAATTGCCGTTTGACGTATAGTTTCTGCGCATTGTGGTATCGCGGCGAAGTCCGCATGATTAAGGAGATCCGAAAAGCTAGTTGGCGTCTTTCCGATACGGCGAATTTTTTTTTTTTTTTTTTTCCCGCGTTCGTTATGTCGGCACCGCAGGTCCGCGGGACGCTAACCGCTCAACATTTTCAAACTTAAGCGGATGCAAACTTGCGTCCCAGTCGCATGCCCCGATAGTCGGAATCGCGCGGCTGTCTCTTGGTCATGTTTTGCACATGTGCAGCCTTTCAAAAATGTTGTTTTGGTTATAGTGCGGTACCGCTTATAGTGCGGATATACGTGACTCCGGTGACTTACGTTATAAGCGGTCTATGCTGTATGACGTTCTCATGCACCAAGCAGGTGAGTTCCACCGTTAAATTAGTATGTGAGAGGTGCCTTGGTGTTGTTCAGTTCAAAACTCTCAGACCAACTTTGGACTGTCCAGCGAGTCGTGGAGGCTGCGCGAGAGCAACAGCTCCCAGCGGTCAATAGGCGGGCCCCATTTAAATAATCCTTCCCGTCCGCACAAATAAAAAAAAAAAAAAACCGCCAGGCCTGCGCAGAAGGCGCAGCACAGCCACAGCGAAAGCTGGGAGAGCGGCCTTTAGCCTTTTTTAAACACTCTTGGGGCAACTACAACAAGCCCACTTGCATGGTACCCACTACGCTATAAATCATCATAATTTTTGTGTTGTGGGGAAGCGTCTACTATGCCATTCTTCGTCATTCTTCAGAAAAGCGCGGTGCCCGCTACACTCTTGTAACGAATTATGTGCACTTTGTTGACGCTGTGGCTGACGACGATGAAGAATTATGCCACAGGCCTTTGTAATGGGTTCGAGCATTGAACGACCCACTCGTTACGCAATTCACATTGTGTGACGCCTGGTTCTTACTTTACTGCTCTAAAACGCTTTACAACACACGTTAACGCGATTCCTTACCCGATATGAAGCCTGCCTAGGGTCAGTTTGCACCGCAGTTTCAAGCAGTGGCGTAGCTCAGTGGTAGAGTGCTGGGCTGCCACGCAGAGGACCCGGGTTCAATTCCCATTCTGTCACAGGTGTTTTTTATTTGTTTAGTTTTTTTCTTATTTCGTGCAATATTGGTTACGGACACCGGCGGCGGCGGACAACTACGGCACAGAAACAACCCTTGTTGTGATCTTATAACAGCTTTCGCTGTAAAATTTATTCCAAGCCGATCAACAGAAGTGGCTTAAAAAGCCTGATGGAAACGCATTTATTATCGGGCTAAGCTTTGCTGCTGTACAGGGGCCACATAGAGTCCCTGCCCCAACCGTAACGGCAATCGCTCATTAATTAGAAATTGTGCTGCAATTTTGTTAATAACCGCTGCTGGTGATTGAAGTCTTTCGTAACCATGCAGCCGAATACGTTCAGCCTGTATCAGCAGAACTAGTGTGCCCCATACTGCTGAGAGCGAAATCGAAACGATCGTCGTAAGGTGACGCACCCCCCCTTCCCCTCTGCGGAGTTTGGATATTAAGGACTTCGGATAACACGGACTCGTTTTGCCGGATTATCATGGTCCGTTGTAACGAGAGTAGACTGTACTAGGTTTGTGCAAATATTCGAGCACATTGAATATTTGAACGAATGTTACAGTATACGAATTCACTTTGATTCGAATTTAAATTTTTGGAAATTTCGAAGTATTCATTATGAACAATTAGGTGTACAGTAGACTCCCGTTAAGACGAACTTGAAGGGTCCACGGTGATTTGCACGTCTTATCAGGAGTTCGGCTTATCAGAAGTGCCCCTTAAAAAGACCTGCTAACATGCCAAGTGCATCCAAATATGTATCTTGACAACGCTGAATGGAGTAAACTTGCAATTGGGTGGAAGCAACAAGAAAAAGCATTTATTTGGCTCAACTTAATAAAAACTATGCTTTCCAGTAGGGCATTTACAGGAATCAAACGAGCACCCGATTTCGCGGGTTCATAATAAACATGTTCTTGAATGTATTGCTAACACATATTAAAAATAAATATGTAGCACGGCCCTATGTTGACAATTCGAAAGCAATAAAAAAAGGGAGAGAGAAGCACAATTTTCCTTCAAAGTATGGAAAATTGATTCTCCTGGCAGTTCATTTTTTTCGGTAACATCTTCGGGTAAATTTGCAGCACGGCACAGACAAAAGACAAGAAACGGACGACACGAGCGCTGACCCTCAACTGAAAACTTTATTTCGTGCACGAACAAAAAACGCGTTTAAGTCACACGGTGACAGCCGATAAACAAGAGAAGCGCGGGAACAAGCCATTCAAAAATTCTTTTTCTTTTTTTATGCAGGGCGATCGAGGTTTGGCTGACACAACGAGCGGAATCCACGTGCATATGATAAGCTTCAATAATCTCTCGGTTCGTGTGATCTCTTTTTCTGCACATCACAGTAGTTTCTTGAAACAAGGGTTCGCATTTACATCTGCTGCAATGGGCCGCCAAATTAGAAGTTGTAGCATTCTTTACAGCACCGTAGTGTTTTCCGAGGCGTATATTCAAACATCGCCCAGTTTGCCCATAATACACCGTTTTTGGCCCGTAGCAACTTTTCCTGATCGACATGCAGCTGAAGATCTCCATTCGTGCTACACACAGTCACAAGCCTTGGGCACACGAAAAAGACGCAACTGAGCTGTATTCGGTGTGCAGAATAACCTTCCTTTGTCGTGCGCTTCCATAATGAAAATGGCGCGTCACAATTTGCATTTTGCTGGGGACAGATACGACGCGCACAGGCCCTATGCGAAACAACGCGAACTGCACCCAACATGTGCTCGGCCACCATTGTGGGATGGTGACGACAATGCATCTGACCCCTCCGACAGCAGTGCTAGTGCCGCAAACATGGTTTCGGTTTCGTAAGCGATTGTAAGGCCCAGACAATTTTTGTTCCCGTTGTCACTTTTGTTTGGTTCTTTTCCTTTTTTTCCCCTCTGCACACAGCGGATGAGATAGGGATGAGATAGCCCAGTAAGGGGGGCCAAGCTTTTGTGTTCTGCTGTTCTCCTTTGAGCTCTAGCAGGGGAACCAAAGAACGTGGGGAGAATACAAAAAGACGTAAAGACTTGGGTCCCCCTAGCCATTGTGTCCCCACCCAACTCTTTTTGTTGCTGAAGCAAGGTTAAGGACGCAACCCATCTAGACGAAAAAAAGAAGGGGACAGGATAGAGCGTGGGTTGCATCCTTAACCTTTCTTCAGAATGAACCAACTAGCCCAACAACACGTTCTAGTAAGTTTTTTGTTGCTTTCTTTGCTGATAAAGCCGGCACTTTCCCAAGCCGCAGGCTGGGGGGTGAGGGACATGCCGGCTTTAAGCGCCGCCTTTTTTTTTTCCGCTTATCTCGCTCCCTCCCATCGTGTCGTGATTCACTTTGTGCCTTTGCACCAGGAAGCGCTTTTTTTGTTTTCCTTTTTCGCTTTCCCTCGTTCGCCTGAATGCCACACCAACACTGCAAGGTTTGTTGCGCAGAATCGCCAGCATTGGCGGTCACTGCAAAGGTTTGTCTTAACAGAAGAGACCTGTTTGGCGGTTCATCTTAAGCGGATTTTTTTTGCATTGAGTCTAGGGAAACCAAACAAATGTTCCCATGTTGTTTGGCATAAGCGAGAATTCGTCTCAACCGAGTTCGTCTTACCGGGACTTCACTGTATACTAGTCCGCATGCAACCCCCCCTGTAAAAATGGTTTCACTGCAGTGGAGTAGTGCTATACCGTGAATACACCTTTCCAGGAAAAATCCGCACTGGCGCGAAGCCCCACTTTAAGGTTAAATGAACATATTGACCCTGACATCAATTCATCATTGTACAACTACACATAAAGCTTGTTATACCAGCTTAAATGCTCTAAGTATTATAGTAAATTTTAAAACATAATGTATTTTACAGGTTATCACTTCCACTCTACCAGAAGCCAAATCCTGCTACCATTCAAAGTTGCTTCCATTTCCCTTTGAACCAAAAAGGCATATTTGCACATGCCTCGTTTCAATTTTTTTTAAAATATTGTGCAGGTTAGTTGGGTCATGACAAATATGCTCATTTTTCTTTATATATGTGATATATACTATTTGAAGTAGATATGAAATTATTCGACCAAATCATTATTCGCTTCGAATTCGCTTCAAACCTAAAATTTGCAATTCGCACAAGCCTATTATTTATGATAGAGATGCCCTTCCCCGTTTCACTATGCGGCTACCGCTTCGTCGTTAACTGAGGCAGTCACGCCATCTATTGCCGTGTCTGGGAATCGGAGCACAACTTTCAACGTGGACACTCATCTGTCGTCTGGCACAGCCATAGAAAGCTGCGCTGTTAAAAAGCTCGTTTGTAAAAATCACATGCAAAACTGAAAGCGCAATTGTTACACTGGCAACCTGCTGTCAGCGCCACTGTCATGACTATTATCATCAGAACATGGTGAGAGAATGTGTTCTTATGCAGTTCAAATGATCTAGAATACCACAGTGCGGTTTGTCAACAATGCTACAGTGCTTTTAGCAGGAGAGACAATTCCAAGAGAAATGGCATTTTACACAGAGATAGTGGCAACAAACTAGCACCACGAGTTTTTTTTTTCTTTTTTTTCATGCTCTGGAACCATGCGCGCCATTACTGTACGACACGGTAAAGTGAGAGTGGTGACCATGACCTCACCCTGTGCATCGAGCAGGACATTTTCGGGTTTGAGGTCCCTGTAGATGATGCCTTCACGGTGAAGGTGCTCTAACGCAAGCACTATCTCCGACAGGTAGAAGCTGCAAAAAGGCGAAACCAACAATGCATGGGTTTACAAACGAAAGCCAGATGCAAGGCACACACTCTATTGCATGTGCACTTCGGCATTAACATCTTATACCCATTTCAACTGCACCACCAGCTTAATGGGACAGTGGCAGACGACATTCTAAGTCAGTGAAGGGGAAGCTGCAAGGGTAGATGCGTTAAGCAATGCGTTACCTTGTGAAGTAACCTTGTGAAGTAGGCACAGCCTGACAGTGCTTTCATGGCTCCAATGAGCAGAAATTACTGGTTCAGCAGAGCCTGCTACATGTGACAGTTCTGTATTTGCTCCAACATCGTTGAGAACGGCAAAAATAATTTAAAATATAAGATATAACACAAATTACTGCAATTTAGAAGTCATTTTAAACGGTTTAAACACGATTAAAACTTTGAGACTACTTTAAGGAGCACTGCCACGCACGTGGTATTTTCTCTCATTGCCGTAGAAAGTTGTAGGTAAACATACCGTATTTACACGACCATAAGTCGACTCGAATGCAAGTCCCCCTCCCCTACATAGCACATAAAAAAAACATGCGAGTGCATTTTATAATAAAAAAAATTTATTCACATACAGTTAAACCCCTTTATAAGAGGCACTGATATAACAGACATCTGGATATAAGAGACACCAGTGTGGCTAGATCAAAATAGGGGTTGATCACCAAATGAGGACATGGTGCCCTGCTTATAAGAGACACCTCATGTAAGGGACAAGAATTGCTCCCCAGTCCATGTCTCTTATAAAGGGGTTCAACTGTAGTTGATTAATTGACATGTCCTCACTCGTCATCGCCAAGCCACACTTCTTCATGAACTTTGTGCCTAGGCTCTCCTGGTCTCGAAGTGCAATATCAGTGTGCATGTTTCAGAAGCGAACACACCCACTTCTTACATGGCCATTTTGCATGTCCCCAGCAAAGGCCGAATGCACTGCTCAGTCACATCCGCAAGCTCCGGCAAGCATCCCAACTTTGGTTCTCAAAAACCTTGGCATCACAAGCAAAAATCTGGTCACACTGAGGTAGCCACTGCAGCTCCATCTGTTGAGAAACTCCAAACCTGCATCCCGCCCCGCTGCTGTTTTTTTCTGGCATGGAGAATTGGAGCCCTCTTCAAAAGCTGCTGTGAATGAGCACTGAAATTTTTTTGGCCTTGAACACTCGTGACAATGAAGCACAATGATCAAGCGTAGCAGTAGTATGCAGCATGGCCCAGGTGCCAGTGAATCTACACATGGCTGGGATGCCCGGCTAACACTTGCTTCCGTATCATGGTAGATAGCAAAACATTCGCCAATGACTTAAAGAACCCCAGGGAGTGGAAATTTCTGGAGCCCTCCACTTTGGTGTCCCTCGTAATCATATCTTGGTTTAGGGATGTTAAATACCAACCATTATTACCTAGGGTGGTATTCAGCTAAAAGAACAATCCTAGACTGCCAGGCCCGAACGGTGTCACTGGCAGAGAACTGTCGCAGTAGCTTTGCAGTGGGCCACTAGGCAGAAGTCACGTTTTCTAGATTACCACGTGTAGCAAGAGAGACCACTGCTACCAACCGTGTCGTAGTCAATACTTTATTGAAGCGAGGAAGAGCGAGAGACAAGCAATCAAGGCAAGAGGAGCTGCAGCGGCATCCAGCTCGGTGAAGCTACAGAACGTCTAATTTATCTTGCACAGCATTAGCCACACAGCATTCATTTTCTTTCACGGAGACCAGTTGAACGTGATTGTCGAGCCGCTACATAGACGTGACCTACGGCTCTTTTGTTATAGTTAATGCATTCTTGTGCCGATGACATACAACTGTTCAGACGCAGTTAACATACACTCTACAGATGATATTCAGCTATTCTGCTGTTGATGAATCTCGTGCAGTGCATGCGCAAGATGCCTTTTCATAGCCAAATGTAATCTGTCTTGCAGCTACACCAGTGCAACACCAAACGCATCCTTACCTGGCAGTGTCTTCCAGGAATATGCCCTCTCGCTCTAGGTGCATGAACAGCTCTCCACCACTCAGGTAGTCCAGGAATGAGGTAGAGCTTACCACCCGTTTGGAAGGCATAGATGAGGTCCACTATGAATGGGTGCTGCACACAATTTACATATAATGTAATTCGTATGTGTGGCCAGTGCTTGGACATATGCAGAGGAGCTAGCAATGAGCTGTGCAACACAACAAAACACATCAACATATGCCACCAGCAGAGACCGATCGTGCAGTTTGTTCACATGCGCCACAAGCTCCAGAAAGCATCCGGACTTCAGAATGTGAAAACCCCGGTGCATGGTGGGACAGCACATGTGAAAATTTGGCCACACTGAAGTCAACACTGCCATAGAGTTTTCTACAATATTTACCAAAGGAAACTCTGGTGCTGCAATCATTCAGCCACCATGGAAATGATGAGTAGTACACTCAAACCTCATTATAACAAAGTTGCAGGTTACATGAAAATAAGTTCGTTATATCCGAAAATTCATTATAAAGGTTTATTCCTAACACTATATCTATTGGAAGACTACTCTTCATTTACTTCGTTATAACCGATATTTCGTTATATCCGGGTTCGTTATATCGAGGTTTTAGTCTACATAGATTTGCCTAATCTTCGTGCTTGCAGCTTCGAACGCACTTGTGGCTTTGTCTATTTTTGTGTTTTGGTTTTTGTTTCGGATAAAAGAATTGATGATTGTGAACTTCATGACGTGATTTGATGTGGTGAGCCTAAAAGGTCAAGGAGGTGGAGTGGAACTGGTTAACGTTTGCTGCACTTTGTCTTGCAAAAGCGGCTGCAGGCCACACGGAGCCAAACAGAGTTGAAAGAACAAAGCTAAGACAAATCTATGTACAGTGAAACCTCGGTGATACGAATCTCGCAGGACCACCAAAAATATTCGTATCATCCGAAATTCGTATCACCACAAAGCATGGAAAATTAGCATGCGACAAAAGAAAGCTGGCATACATTTTCATTTATTGTTTTTCAGGGCCGCACCAACATCAGGAAGAACTCTGAATGATTATCAGTTAAGTTTTTAGATGTTGGCAGTCCTACCAGCGCTCGTAAATATACAGCCCCTACGCACGTGTTTAATTAATGAACCAAATGCGTTGGGACCCGCGACAGCAATAGCCCCATCCAAATTTTAGTATGATTTTTCGCATGACACAGGAGTACTGCGGCGAAAGTAACAGGAGAAGCGCTTTGACGGAATAAATCAAAGCCACGAAATTTCAGAACCACGGTCCTATGTTAGGATTTTGTTATCGTGGAGGGGTTGGGGATGTGTTTGGGAGCTTTACGACCTCAACAGTCGCGAATGTTGACGTTGTGAGGCCTGACTCCTTGGCCAAGACCGTCCTCGCCTTCTTTCGGTCCTCGTTCACCTTTCATAGGATGTCTGATGCACGAGGCAGGCACGTGTAAACGCAGTGCAACGACAGCAGCCCGCGTCAACGCGTCAGAAAAAAAAAAAGCATCGCGCCAATGCTGTCTGTCATCTAAACGCAAAGGCACACGGAGGCACATTGGAGCCTCAAAGATACGCGCACAAAATCTCGGAGGCTGTGACGCGTCTCTGAAGGTTTGTTCTGACCTTACACCGTGAGTCTGACGATTTGGTGGTGCGGCGCGCATGCCCGCGCTTGCGTTTCCGCGCTCGCACGTGCTTGGTGCGTCTTTCGCGACAGCGCGGACACCTCTTCGTACCTGGGCAGTAGCGTACGTTTGTATCAAACGTCACGGGGTGAAAATCGGTTCGCAACAACCATACTCCCTTACATTGCGGCCAATGTGCCTTGGCCGGGACCAAAGAAAAATTCGTATCACCCCGAAATTCGTATGAGCTGTGATCGTATCACCGAGGATTCACTGTACTGCCCATCATTCTCAGGGTGGCTGAAGCGCCATGCATTGCAGTTCCCACAGACATTAGCACCAGAGTTCCCTCTGGTGTATTACTAAAAAAACTCTATGACCACTGCCACACCACCCGTTCAAAAAGTTCAAACTTGCATCCCACTGCACAGCTGCTTGTTTTTTCCGTGTGGAGAATGGCCCTGGCAGCCTTCTTGAATGCTGCTGTGAATAAGTGCCAAAAGTTTTTAGGCCCAGAGGACTCTTGCCAATGAAGCATTGACATGTAGTGTGTAAGACCGATACACACTACATGTGTAAGACCGATATTAGAGTATGCCTGCCCATTGTGGGATCCAAGTGAAGCCAATCTCACATCCTTGATAGAAAGTATCCAAAACAGAGCGGCCAGGTTAGTCCTGGGCAGGTACCGTAGAACAGACAGTGTCACAGTGATGAAACGAGAATTGAATTGGGAACTGTTGTCTTCGCGTTGACGAAAGTTAAGACTCAAATTATTTTTTCAGATATTTTACAACAAGGTTGGCATTAAAGGGACCCTGAAACGGTTTTGACGATTTTGTACAAACACATTGAGCCAGTAGACCAAGTCCTAAGGCTCATTTACAGACTAATTTAAGCTCTCTGCGTACACTGTGTAATTGATTACAACGCTATAAAGCTGCGAATCGCTGCAGATCACTGTGGCTCAGCCCAACGCGTTTTCAACCGCCCCTTCCCAGTATGACACGCAGTCTGCGCACGATCTGATTGGCTGCGGTGTGCACGCACGAAAAATTGGCTGGTAGGGTGGCGGCACCTGTCGGAGCAGATATCAACCCCTCCGGGATGTCTCTGTTGCCAGACGGCGTGCGTGCTGCCGGGCGCACTGGGGCTATGGTCTCCGAGATGCACGCAACCTGTCGGCGTGCAATCTCAGAGGTCCTCACTGGGCGAAGCTCAAATCATCGAGTGTGCTCACATGAGCTCTGCGATCGCCAGCGATGCCAGCGTGTATCATGAGTTGAGGAGGCAAGGCAGGGGTAAGAAGGAGGGTATGATATAATTGGCCGTAGCCGCCTTGGTACACGGCGTGCAGCGAAATTTGTGGTGCCAATGGTTCGATGATGCTCTAGCCTAAACGCTGACAAAGCTTCAAATAACCGTTTCAGGGTCCCTTTAACAAGGAAACCTACTTAAACACACCTTTTTATCTTTCTAAAAGGAATGACCACAAACTCAAAATCCATGAATACCGGCCCAGGACATGCATGTTCGTTAATTCTTTTTTTCCGAAATGTGTGGCAGAATGGAACAAGCTGTCCGAAGAACAAGTATGTTGTGCAAATGAAGAAATATTTGTATCTATGTTGTAACCCCCCTGCTGTAACGCCCAAGGGCAATGTGGGGTCATTCTTGAATAAAGAAAGAAGAAGAAAGAAGCGCGACGAAACACAACCGTGGCACACAGATCGGCTTGAGCACCGGTGAATCTACACACGCTCTGAAGCCACCAGCTAAAGTTATGTTTATCTACATTGCGGAAGCGAGTGTTGGCAGGAAAACTCCCCTGCATGTTAGATAACCCCTTCAGTGGCCATGTGTATACACATCAACTACTGCACACATAAACTATGGAGGCGAGTTACACTCCGCATGTTTCTTCAAATGGCTTGAAACACAGTATGCACATTTTTACAGGCTTCTTGAGTGGACAACCAGCGATCATTTGATTCATCATGCTGTATATTGCTGCAGAAGATCACTTTGCTGGGGTCACTACCATGTTCGACAATCATTCAACGTGCCGCAATACGGGACCAACGTCAAGAGTATTATTTTTCTTTGGTCGAAACGAATGCAACCACAAAACAAACTGAGCATGCATGTTGGGCCAAATGTTTGATTCTTTTTATGCAAGAATTGAAGCTGACTGATTGTAGAATAATTAGAAATTTAATTACAGTATTTATTAATTACCGAAACACAAAATACTGCTTCATTTTCTTTCTTGGATTGTTAATTGGGTGCCCTGGAATTATGCTATGCGGACTGGACCCATTTGCTGACAGTGCATCGTAATTCAAGCCTGAAGGGGTGAAACAAAACTTTAGCTGGTGGCTTCCAGTGTGCGCCATCACCCAAAGCGCGCAAGGACAGCCAAAGGCAAGAAAGCTGAGGCCGTTAGGAGGGCTGGGGACAGATTTTAACCACTGCACATTCACTGAATGCAGCCACCAAAAAAAATGAAGTAAATCAGGGCGTCAAAAGGCCGAAAGGAGCAGCTCTCCCATGAACTACCAGTGCGCTCGAAGAAATCTAGCTGCGGTTGACCATCAGGAGAGCCACTGCCAATTGAAAGAGTGGCTCTTCCATCAACGGTCAACACACCAGAAATGGCTGTCTTGGAGTGCAGATTGTTGATGAAAGAGCCACTCCTCCAAACGGCAGCAGCCCTCCTCACTGCAAACAGCAACTTGGTAACACGCAGAATACTTACACGCGGAATAAAATGCGCGGAATAATTACACACTATATGTCGAGCAGAAAAACATGAATGTAATGTTGCAAATTACACCACAGCATGCCCGATTTTTTTTGTTTTCCCCGCCATTAGCGGCAGTACTATTTCCACTTTCAATTGTAAGTCTAACCCCCCCCCAAATTCAGATTTCAAGTTTTGTTAAAATGGGTGGACCCACAATCACATCAGTATGGTATGCCTCTGAATTAAGTTACTGCAATTGGTTAGCTTTTTTGCTTTGATGTGTACAAGTCTTGTCAGGTATAACCGTGAACAGAATGCCCTACCTTGACTACTTCCAGAATGTTCCGTTCAGCCTTTGTGTGCGCAGTATCTTTCTGGTTCCGGACAATGGTGGCCTGAAAACAAAAGCAGGCACGCATTCCAAGAGCAGGACAAGGCAGCATATACATAAGTACCGAAAACCGAGGACACCACAAACAACCGCTTCCCCATATCATGACAATACCGCATCCAACACAAAAATATCTTCGTCATTGCCCAAATGCTATACAGTCGAACCCTTTATAAGAGACATTGATGTAACAGACAAATGGGTATAAGAGACACCAGTGTGCCTACATTTAAATAGGGGTTGACAAGAAAATGCATACCTGGTACCCTGCTTATAAGAGACACCTCATATAAAGGACAAGAATTGCTCCCTGGCGCATGTCTCTTATAAAGTGGTTCAACTGTAGTTATAAAAAACATTTGTTATATGCCAATATTAATGAGAAACATTTTAGTTGCTTTGCTTTATGCGAGAATTTGTAACATTCACATTTGTTGAAGGGGGCTTGAATATTTTCCTTTCTGTCCGAATGCATATTTGCTAAGCTTGTGCAAATATTCGAATGCTTCAAATATTGAACGAATATTGCAGTATTCGAATTTGCTTCGATTCGAATTTAAATTATTGAAAATTTCGAAGTATTCGAAACGAACGAACAGACGTATATTAGTCGGCATGTAACCCCCCTGTAAAGGTGGTTTCACTGCAGTGAAGTGGTGCTAAGCCGTGAAAACGCATATCCAGGGGAAATCCTCACTGCCGCAAAGCCCACTTCACGGTTACCGTAAATGAAGATGTTACCTTCACATCGATTTATTTTTTGAGTTAAAAAGCTTTTTATACTGGCTGATGTGCTCTAAGTATAGTAAATTTTAAAACGTAACAAATCTTACAGGTTATCACCCTTGCATTCTACCGAAAGTCAAATCCTGCTACTATTCAAAAGTTGTTTCCACTTCCTCTGAAGCAAAAAAAATTGGCATTTGCACAGGCGTTGTTTCAATTTCTAAAAAATATTTGTGCAGGTTAGTTAGGTCATGACAAATATGCCCATTTTTCTTTTTTTTTCTATAATATGTGATATATACTATTCGAAATTATTTTACCAACATCACTATTCGCTTCGAACCTAAAATTCATTATTCACACAAGCCTAATATTTGCAATTCATAAAAAAATTCGATTTACAGTAGATATCCCGTGGAAACAATCCTGCTTGTATGCAAGAAACAGCATTATCCTTGTTGGCAATTGTGGACAATCACGTCTTTCACAAACTTTTTATGAAGTGGACTATAAATCATGCAGTAATCAGTTTAAAGTCTAGGCACACACAGCTGCAAACAAAATACAGACTACAATCTCTAAAGAGACTACAAAGGACCGCACAGGTTTCAGCAATAAACACAAAAGTAAAAAAAGTACTTTCTTGGAACACTACACCCCGTAACAATGTGCAGCAATTACTGAAAGCCAGGTCTTTGGGAACACATGCACAAGCAGCGTTGAAGATTCAATAGTAACTGCACATCGGAACGAACAGCTACCATATAAACCTTACAAAGCAGAAAGATAGCTGAAGTGTGGTAATGAGTGATCATAAAGCAGTGATGCAAATTGGTTCAGGTACATTGGCCTATCAATAGTGGGAGACTGTCAATATAACTTCATCACACTGAACTGTAACGACATAGGAATATGGTAATGTCTACAACTTTTTGATAAGTGATCAGTATTGCAAGCTGGAAATAGCGATGTTCACAGGGACATTGGCAACAGCCTTCCCCAAATCGATCATCGAAGGAATTTCTGAGGCTAGTGGAAGAGATGAGCTGCGCAGGAGAGTGAAAAAGGATGCCACACCTTTTTGAGCACCTTCATGGCAAAGATGCGACCGCCATCTTTCCCTGTGAGCTTTCGGACTTGGAAAACCTGCGATGGAGCACGAGCAAAGATGACATGGTTAGCAGCCGCAAAACAATGTTGATGTACAAACACAAAAAGAGGAAGAGCAAATTGTCACAAAAGGTGTCTACAATTAAAGTGAAAATAAATTATGGAATTTCATTAGTCAAAATCTGGTCCGATTACGAAACATACCGTAGTGGCGAGCATCTGGACTGTCTGACTAACAGGTTTCCTTTTTAGGGACCCTAAAGAAAAAAATGATTTCGAAGTTAAACGGACCCTGGAAAGGTTCCGACGATCTCGTACAAAATGCATCGAGCCAGTAAAGAAAATTCCTTAGGATCAATAGCAAACTGGTCTAGTCTCTCTGCATAAAGAATGTAGTTTATGATAAGGATTAAATATGTGAATTGCTATGGATCGTAGCAGCATTCTTTTCAGCTGCCCCTGTCCATGGCATGTTTCTTGAGTCCGCAATGTCACACAGGCGAGCAATCTCATTGGATGTTCCACTGACGTCACAGGCAATTTTTTCAGTTTACCGTGAACAAATACTATTAATAATACTCAGAATACTCAATGATATGTTGTATTAAGAAAATGGTAACAAAAATAGAATGCACAATTACAATTTGCTACCACATTTGGCTACTTCTGACGAACAGCGATCATCATCTGCCTGCACTACAATGTGCTCTGTGTTGATGCAAGCTGCGCGACCAGTGTTGATCTCGAGTTTTCTTTTCTCCAAACACCATGAATTGCCTTTACTGCATTGCAGGCTGCAAATCTAGTGATTGGCGACGTGCCCAGCTGCGACGCTGTGTGCCTGCGCAAGGCAACTGGTGAACGGAGTCACTTCAGAGCATCACTGCAGTGAGCAATACGCTCTCACTATCCGATCAGTGCCAGGACTCGTGTGTTTGTGGCCGTTACACAGACACCAAAAATGCCATACAATTCACACATTTACGCGTATCGGTGATCGTTGTTAGAGCCTTAGTTTGTCTGCATACTACTTGGCGTTTGCAGATTATTGGCACAATGGAGATGAAAATGCAAGCGCCAGTGGCCTGCAAAGGCCAGCATTATTGCGGCAGCTGGTGGCAAAGAGTTCAACTATGCACTGGCAATGGGCGCATTAAGTTGGCGCACTCCAAACTCCAAAGGAGCACACTCGAGTGTGACACCTCGGGAGCTTAACAGCGATTTCCGCCAACTGTTCCCAGGGGTACGAATGCGTCACATGGCAATAACGTCACGCTGCTTCTACATCTGCTATCGCACTTCGCGCGCATTTTCAAGTAGCGCCGCTGGTAAACAAACTACTGCAGTTCTTGCTAAATGATGGAGAGCTTGTAGAATGCTGAAAGGTTGCAATCGTGCCTGAGAACACGGCCAGCTGCACGGCAGAAGGAAGGAGTGGAGGAGAACATGGTGCATCACTGTAGAGAGTCGGAAATGCGTCATTTTTCCAGAAACCATAGCAGGTGCGAGCTCTCGTGCTCCATCTTAGAGTTGAGCCCGTAGAATGCACTCTTATCACACACCGCAAGTTGCTTTTTGACTGTTAAGTTCAGAAGAGTGCACTCCGCTGGCTAGAGCACGCTCGAGCTCCTTAACTTGATGCACCCAATGGCTGCGAGCGATGGTTCAGGGAAGCACAGCAGCCACCAGCATGGAGCATGAACTATGCGAACTTGAAGGGGGAAAAGAAAAGCTAAGGAGGAGGGCAACACCAATCGCCCCGCCTGCCGCTGGCTTAATACAATTTGCATGACTGAATTTATAATGTTAATGATTTGATAATACTGCAGTCTAACTTAACAAAAAAAAACCCGCTTCGGGGACCCTTTAATAAACAAGTTTCATGAACTTTCATTTAGCCAACTTGACCAAAACAAGAGATTACATTAATATCTGTTGTGCCACAGTGATAGAGTGGTGCTAGTATTTTGTCGGGGGGGGAACTGAAGAAATGGAATAATGGCCTTTTTTGTAGTTGTTTAATAATGAACCTATATGCACCTACAATTGCGAAATTAAGGAGAGCAGAAATTGACAAAGAATATTCATAATTGTTGGGGTTTAACGTCCCAAAATCCCGATATGGATTATCAAGGACGCCATAATGGAGGGCTCCGAAAATTTCAAACCCCCGGGGTTCTTTAACATGCACCTAAATCTAAGTACATGGGCCTCAAGCATTATCACCTCCATCGAAAATGCGGCGCCATGGCTGGGATTCGATCCCGCAACCTTCGGGTCAGCAGTTGAGCACCATAACCACTAGAACATCGTGGCGGGTGACAAAGACTACTTCATCAGTCCAAATTGATCAAGTGTAACGACTCCAGTGTCTTTTTTAAAGGTGTGCATAGGTCTAGGTTAAGCCCACAGGCAATCTAACATTTCAATTTCCTACTGAAATGTGGTCAAAAATCTGTACACCTCTTTTTGTGAAGTGCCCTCATTCTGACCTTTACCCTTTGTCTTTGTTCCTTATACAGAGTAGCTAGCTAGAACACTGCGTACCAGACTCACCTCTCAGCTGTTTATTTCTCTATCTGCACCTAACGATGATGCAATGGTTCAAGTTCTCTGTAATTATCGTCATCACGAGCCTATCTCATGTTCACAACCTCTCTCAGCTATCGTCTAGGAAAGTAATGATTTCCCTTCAAACTAAGCATTTTCCTGGCCCGAAACAAGTGTCGACAGGTTTCACAAGTGGAACTTAGCATTCCCCATTGACTAAATATTTGCCTTTAATGCCACTTTATTTTCAAATAGAATATTGTCGATCTACATCTTCTCTGTGATATGCGCCACTGTCTTCTTGTGCTTCCAATGTTATGCCCACCGTTTTCCCTACCACTGATCACTGTGTGGTATGTAAAGTCTTTCGAAGCCTATTTACTAAAACTTCCAAGTTTGTGGCCCATATGTTAGTACCAAGTGACATGCAGTCACATTATGAAGGGGCAAAAAAAAAAAAGTTTGAAGCCTACCATATTTATCCACATAGTACCAGCTGGCCATCACTTGATAACTGTTGGCTATCGAGGTAAGTGAAAGTAATTAAAGGTAATGCTTATACCTTAATTTCACATTTACCACCGAATTGTACACTTAATTTTTAAGTATTTCACAGTGGGCTGCAAGCCAAGGCATGAAAATGCATCTGTAGAGCTTAGGTGTAATGCTCGGGGGCAAATGAATTTTTAAAGCGAAGAATGGCTCCGCCAATTCACCTTTCCGTAGCCACCTTTGCCGAGCACCTTGAGCAGCTCAAAGTCCTTGGGGCCGGTCTTCTCCTGGTTCGGGTTGACCGTGTCCTCAGACAGCTGGATCTTCTCCACATCCTGCAACCTGCAACAGCCAGTGATTGGTCAGTCCTCAGTGAGAAAGTTTGTACAACACATGCACTACTACAGCAACGAGACAATGCCAAACTTAACGCAATGCCCTTGCAATGCAATGGCCACTACCAATATCAGCGCTGTGACATCTAGCAGGCATAAGTAAGAAAAAAAGTCGGGTGAACTCGCAAGCGCAATAATAAGAAACCAATGAGCAATTATCACTTGCAGTTTACGAAGCCGGAGTCACTGTAACGCAATGAACAATAAATGAACTCATTCCCAGGATTAACCTTCTACCAGTTTGCTTTGTTCCTGTAGCCATATTGACTCACTTGCACTTATCAGTTGTGAATACTAAATTTTCTCTCGACACGGAAGCACCTGAAACAACCCAAGTCGTTGTAATCTTATCACACTTCAATTTCTAGCCAGAAAGAAATCTGCTGCCCTACCAAAATTCTGCTGAACAAGGATACCACTAAGCAATGCAGTCTAGGAAATAGTAATAGAGTATTGATATTGGTGTGAAAAAGATTGTTAGACAATGCTTAAATACTAAAATAATAGCCCTGTATTGGCTAATTTAGTGCAGCAAAAAAAGTGTACTCTTTAGACAAATACACACAGTATTGCTTTGAGCCCATTTTTTTTTTTATCATGTTGGAACCACTAGGATAAGCTGTTTAACTGAGTACAGGCAAATAATTTTTAAGTCACAGAAACACTATAACGATAATTTTTCACATAATTGGGCAGTTTAAATTTTGGGAAACGAACATTTTATCTGGCTTTGCACACAGAGACATGTAAGTGCATTTCTGTTAGCACTGTGAGTGGATAAACGGCGAAGCTTTACGGAACAACCTGGTCTTGAACACTTGGACAGGAGAATGTTCTGTGTGCGTCTGCCTGCCCTTTCTACTTCTGCAGCTGCGCTACGTGATAGAGCGCTGAACCTTTGTGTCGATAAACTCTAATGCGAGGTCCTTGACATCTTGGAGGTGAGAACAAAATATTGCCGGCAACATATCTTGAGAGCAAATGTTCCGTATTGCGAGCGTTACGTGGAACTCAGTATTACCGCACAAAAGAAAAGGACATGCAGACATTCAGGGTCCCTGGTCTCTAATTTTGCTTCCTTGAATGCATAGTTATGATCAATTTAAAGATACGATGAGCTCCAGATCTCTGCTGAGAGAACATAACTGGCATCAACAGACTGAGCAGACCTGCTACGCAGTAAGAGGGCGATCCCAGTTTCCTGTGCTAACTTCGGACGTCAAGACAGAACTCACAGAAGCGAACAGATGCGAGAAGCACAATGAACGTCCTTGACAGCAGACAACTGACGCCAAATGCAAGAGAGACAGCAGGTTGGGAGTGAAGTTCATTGACCTCTGGCTGCCTGCATGCGCATCGCTCTGCCTGTCAGCGTCGGCCTACGAAGAGTGCACGTCAGTGCCTTTTGTCATTTACATGCACTGCACAGGAAGCTTGCCAGTGAAGCATGCATTCGTTCCTACATCAGAAAAAGAATGCATCGAGTTGGGCAATCAGTTAATTTATGCCTAACATCTTCTGAACTTCTGTTTGGAAAAAAGAAAAAGCTAACAAATAAAGGCGCAATTATAACAACACGATTAGCTCAAGCCACTTCGTCATAGCTTCTGGAGCAGCTGAAACTTCACTTTGGAGCAGCAGAACAGCCTTTTCAACTAGTTACCAGTCGCACATTTTCAAATGCAAATATTTAAGTCTCTTAAGCTTGAGAAGTGGTAGTATGTTTGAGGAATTTGGATATATGCGCAATCAACATATGCCAACATATGCACGCATGGTTTATTTGTAATCCCAGAAGATGAAATTTATTGTTTTGAGACTTCATAATAACAATAAGATCTAGGGTTTCGCATCCCAAAACCCCAATATGATTATGAGAGAAATGACTGTGATGGATATGATTGTGAGGTAGGCGGAGGGCTCCGGGAAACTTGTACCATCTGGTGTTCTTTAGCATGCACCGACATCACACAGTACACAGGCCTCTAGCATTTCGCCTCCATCGAAATGCGACCACCACGGCTGGGATTCAATCCCGCAACCTTCCGGGTCTGTTTTGAGACTTCAGGGGAGGTATTTTAACGCGACAGCGTTAAAGAGCTCGTTTCGCAGAAATTCCAGTGTCGGCGTCATTGGTTGTGAGCAAAAAATCATCATCTTGTCCGTGACCAAAAAATCAAGAAAGATGCAAATAAAATTAATAAAAAAAAAATTAGGCAGATCCCAAGTACCATGGGAATCGATGTTATGCGAAGCATCCGGAGGTAAGGTGACTGGGTAGTAATTTTTTTATTGAGCAAAACGTTATGAAATGACACACTGAAGATATGGACAAATGTTGTACGCACAGGCATGTTGAACAGTCGCATGTTTCATGTAACCAGTTGTTTACAGTTGTGTAACGATGCCAACAGAAACATGGGCATTAACAACACCATAAGCCGTAAGCTGATATAGAGCTTGTGCTTGCAAGGATGCTAGCCCTAGACAGTGTTACGTAAACCAACTACAGTGGATGGTGTTTGAGTATACAACTTGACGTTAACCCGACATGACTCCTTCTGCATAGGAGTACGTATGTCATGTTTATAAAAATTAGATAGCCAGCACTGCAACCACAATATACGTTTCACCAATTTTACGCTTGCATAGGGTGTTCTGCCAAAGCAGTTTCGATACCTGACGGGCTCTGTGGTAGAATGTTGATTGCCACGCAGAATGCTTATAGGTTCGATTCCTGCTGGCACTTGATTTCTATTATTTGTATTCCTGGCGTCAACGCCGCCGATGTCCCTTTTTCTTAAACGCTGTCGCCTTTAAATTACCAGTGTCAACGCCACCGATGTCAGTTTCTTAACGCGGTGATTTAAATCACCAATGCCTGTGCTCGCCATTCCTGGGTAGATATAAATTGTCAAAGTCCTGTGGCGCATACCCGCATTCCGCGTCCCGTGGTATACGGGTATGAGCCACACGTGTCCGGAGAAATGAGTTTGATGACGTACGCGACGGGATTTTCACGTTATTCATGTCATGACCAGACAGCCGTATTCGCAAGTCCTCTTACCCTTCCCATACAAATTTTGGTCTACGCCAAGTTAAGGAGGCCATAACGAGAGCACCCAGACGTAGGCGGCTAGATAGATAGATAGATAGATAGATAGATAGATAGATAGATAGATAGATAGATACGTAGATACGTAGATAGAAAGGCAAAAGTGCTTACAGTACGCAAAGAAATGCTTCGCATTTAAAATTTCCGGGTCCGAGTGAGGATCGAACCCAGGCCGTCTGCGTGGCAAGCAGGTGTTCTACCACAAAGTCACGCGTCTGCTTGGAAATACAGCAAAAATAACTTTCCTCTGCTTGGAAATGCAGTGAAAATAACCTTTCATGCTTTACAAACACAGGCGTCCTGTATACAGGCGTCACAATACAACATGTAATATCGCAGTAATATTGCGTGGTACAAGCGTACATTCCCATCGGGCATCAGAACATGTGACTATCACAACGACATCATGGTTTAAAGCCAGCCACCCATTACAAAAAACCCACACGTTACTGCGCGTATTCTCTTAAAGGAGTACTGACACGAATTTTGAAAATTTTAGGATTGCTTGTTTTAAATAAAACTACTGGTGTCGAGAAACCTACAAAGAGTGTCGTAGTGCTTGGGAATGCATTGAATATATTTTTAATACCGCTACCATAAAACAGCAATTTCGGTTTCGGTATCGAGGGGGCGGCTTCTCAGTGACGTTTCGAGCAGTGTGACGTCACGGGAAGACAGCAACTGGCAACGTAATAATGGCAAATCTGTCATCTGCTCGTGGTGCACGTAAACAACGATGATTGAATTGTCGTCCAAGTGACCCTGAGAGCGATTTCTGCGATTTAGGCTGCACACAGGACGCAGAGCTCATAAATTCAAGAACTGTCTTGACTCGTCAGGATAATGTCCATTGCAGTGGGGCTGGCGTGCAGATGCTCTGCGACGAAAACTTTAAAAATCAAAATAAAATATTTTATACGTGTTGCCTGGCTCCGCTGTGTGGAAAGCGTTGACACTGCATACCAAGGAAACGAAACATGTCCCTTTTGCGATCTTCCAAAATCGTGTCAGTATTCCTTTAAGAGCCCGTAATGGGGACATAGCAAGTTCGAAAACATTTCACGCACATAATTGCTTGTGGTTTAAAGCATGCTGCCCATTACATAGTATGCACTAAGTGATTGAAGTATGCACGAGGGACAGGATATCGCTATCGCATTCAACTCTTAAAGGAAGAAGCTTAAGGGTCCCCCAATTTTTTGTAAGCGTTCTAGCATAGAATGGGGGAGGGATCGAACAAAAGAACGAGAGGGAGCAAACAGCCGAATAGGTGAGCTTAGAGAATTCCGAAATGCTTTCAACGCATGAAGAAATGCAAAATTATTATAGCTGAACATCAATATTGGCAAGCACTGTTTTTCAAAGATTGGCGACTGAAAAGCGGCATGACTTTAACAATTTATTTGTGTTAATGTATTGGACGCTGGGTGGCATCGCAATTGGACGAGTCATTCGGTGGTGATCGTCCCAAACTATCAGCGTGGGATTGGGGTAAGCCAGGCACGAAACAGGCTAATTTCGATTTTCCAAGCTCAAGCGCTTACGTTTCAATCCAATCCAAGTTGTCCGGAGACCATTTTGTATCCATTCTATCGATAGAACAGGGCCTGAGCCCGTTCTATGCACATTCCGTGGCTGTTCTCACGTCTTGACTGTCAGACTAGCCTCGACCAATCCCGTGCGGCTCCCTCTCGTTCTTTTGTTCGATCCCTCCCCTGTTCTATGCTAGTACGCTTACAAAATAGCCCCCCCAGGCCACCTAACAGAAAACATTGTCCAGCAGCACACTTCATACTGGTAATTTATTCAGGCTTTCACACAGTGGCCACTGCAACCATGCAGCTCTTGAAGCACTCTTCCCATGCGAAAAGTACCACTGATGCACTGGTAAGTATTGGGGTAGCAGGTTCAGTACGAGGCAAGGGACAGACTGAAACACGCACAGTGATTGAAATACCATGGGTGTAGTATGCTGCATGCCGCCTCACGTGAACTGACGTGAAAACGAAACAATAAGACAACTGCGGATCGAAACCAGAGGTACTAAGGTAAGTTACTCTTCTGGTGTTTCTCAGCAGAAAGACATTATTTTAATGAACTTGAAGCGATCCAGACATTATCGCGGATGTTTTCATGATCACGAAATCAGCCAATGACTGTGTCCTTTCCTTCGTCTATGCAGTTCGCCAAGAGGACAGAAACGATTTATAGCCGTCTTTGAAACGAAACTGCAAATACCCTGTTGCATGCAGTGCCACAACTGTCGGTTCGCATGTTCATAGAAGCCTTCACAAGTGATCAGCAGCGTTTTCTAACTATGTTCAAGAAGTGTTTCAGGGCCCCTTTAGATTTGCGAACAAGTTGCTTAGTTAACTGTCCCGCATTCTTTCTTTGTGCTTATAATAAAGACTGCTTCAAATACAGACTTTAAAATTTCATGCATACCAGCGTGTAACAAGCGCAACAGTAAAGAGTCCTCGACCAGGCCTGGCCACTGCAAGGAACAAGCGTGGTGCATAGGTCGACCAGTGGCAATGGTGCCTGCGGAGTTTTGATGGGTCCGAACAGCGCGAAAACAGAAGAAATTAAAACTGCAAGGCTGGAAATCCTTTGTTTCAAAAGAGATGCAGTAGGGCTGAGGGTGAAGAAAGGTGCATGCGAGCAGTGTGTGTAATTGAGACTGGATGGATGACCAAGTGTGCCACCAGGCTCGACAAATAAAGATAAAAACCTTTTTTTTTTTTTTTTTTTTTTTTTTTTTTTTTTTTTTTTTTTTTTTAAGTGGGCCTAATGCCTCAATAGTCCATTTTGATTAAATCTATCTTACTATAGGAAAAAAAAAAAGGCAAATTCATAGCCCAGTTTTTGCCCTTTACGGCAGAATGTCCTTATTTTTTCCCACTATTTATTTTTGCCCTTTCTCTCTAGTTTTCTGCCACCAATACTCTAACCGTCTCTTACTTATTTCTATCCCGGGCGTGTTCAGCTTTCCACTGTCGTCCCTAAAATACAAGGCTTCATGTAGGCTCATGCCTAAGCGTACAACTGGGTGTATATCTCGACATTCAATCAGAACATGCTCCATCGTTTCCTTATCTTGCCCACAGCATATGCATTGCTCTTATTTACTAAATCTCACTTTATAACTATGCATTCTAAGGCAACCCGATCTCGCTTCAAACAGTAAAGTGCTTCCTCTTGAATTATCATAAAATGCCTCCCTCATTTAATTTTTGCCCTTTTGGTAGTTACTCAGAGCCGGTTTTCTCTCCATCGCTGCCATCCAGTAAATCCTCTCCGCCTCCGACTTTTCGTTTAACACTCTTTGTTGCCATACCGCTTACACTGCTAGCCGTATATTTACTAGTGAGCCTCCTAGTTCTTTTTATCCACTGTGTGTCAACGCTCTTCCTATACAAATAACGGAACACCTTCTCTGCCCATCTACTCTCTTTCATGTTCCTTAGCCTCTCTTCGAACCTTATTTTGCTCCGAGCTTCCCTCGCCTCAAAACTTGTCCACCCCACATCGCCCTTCACAGCCTCATTTGTCCTCTTCCCGTGAGCACCCCATGGCGTACACTTCGAAAAAAACTGAAGGTTGGCTTTCCAATTCAAGAATGTTTTCCCGCAGCACCTCTCGCTCCGATTGCTTTTCTCATTTTAAGTGTGTTCACTCCTCCACATTCCAGCGAGGGTGTGGGACAAGCAGCAAGGCTTTTTAAAACATACTACAGGAATGTCATTTGTCATTGCGAGTTCCCTCTTGCACAGAGAGAAAGGGGGAGACAAAAAAAAAGAAAGATTACTGGTGAATGGAAAAATTAGTTTGTCCGCTAGTCTGTGGTTGAGGGTGCTCGTGTGGAAACAAACTCGCTCACGCGTGCGCGGTAGCTACTTTTCAAGCTGTCAATAGGCACTCCTTGTAACGATACCTGACCACAGCTCGTGAATTTGGTTCTTCATCCAATGCAAAGAACACTATGCACCACTCGAAATGTGCCACAAAGCAGATTAGAAAGAGAATGAAAAAAAAACACAGCATATCCACGGAGTGAATGATGATGAGTGGGCGAAGCTGCGGAGGTTCATCGGTAAACCGTCAACCTTCCGTGAATTCTGCCCGGTACATCATCATCGACGTGAGATCGGGCGCGTTTATACTAAAGGGTCGATGAGAGTTATGGTGACTGAAGCAATCATGGTTACACCGTGAAATCTTCAGTGGTTGCGCCCAGCAGTAATCAAAGCGATAGTGTGTGTGAAATTTTATTTAAACTTCAACGACCGATCGTCGTCCATGGTCCGCCAAGCAGCACGATCCGGCAAGCGCACTCGTACGGCGGTCCGCACAATCGGAGAGCAGCTGCACCGCCAACGCCATCTAGCGTACCTTCACCCAACCGCCATATTGTACGCATGTCTATAGGACAGCGCCCTCTCGGAAACGAGACGAGAACTGGAGATGAGGACACCATATCCACGGAGTGAATGATGATGAGCGGGCGAAGGTTCGGAGGTGCGTCGGTACACCGGTAATCTTCAGCGAATTCTGCGCAGTACATCATCAACGACGTGAGATCGGGCGCATTTATACTAAAGGGTCGATGAGAGTCATGGCGACTCGCAGCTCACTTTAATTTTACATGTACGTTGTGAATTTTTTTATTGTTTAATCACGCACAGGAGACATCTCACACCGGCACTACCTTGGAGGTCGAAATCCATTGCCTACTGGCTACTCAGAATGCATAGACAACCGAGGACCGCCGAGGTTATGCCATAAGGAGCATCGCCCCTAAATATATTCATCATATACAAGTATTAAACGAGAGGTGGCTACATACAACGGGGACGCACGACCCACGGCTTAAGGAGCTTCGCCCCTAAAAAAAAAACAGGGAGGCAAGGCGCACTCCGTGAACAGGATGTGCTCCCTCGCCTCTGGCAGGTGAGGGGAGGCAGGCGTGTATGCTGCTTGCAGATGCTAGCAAAGGGAAAAGAAAAAAATGCCCGCTTTCGCAGTGAACCTTGCCTCCCAAAGACACTGTAACAGGACAGTTTCATTTCCCCTAAGTTGTCCAACGATGTACTGATTTGACAAATTTTTTTTTTTTTTAGGTAAAGCCTCGTTTAGGTAAAGGTGCCATTTACTCTTTCGTTCTGATGTGTACTCAATACGAAATTGTGGATCTCACGCCTATGTGAGAACACTGCCTTACAGCTACCAGTGAATAAAGAAGAGTTGTTATGGGCCATGAAGAAAGACCCTCTAGTAATGAGAGGCCTGTACGTCATTCGTAAACAGAGAACAAGAATCATGAAAAACCATTTCCAACAGTCATCTTCCAATCACTGAACTTCAATTAATTGTTACGAGCTTTAATATAGCAAGGATCTCTAATGCCATGGATGGTACCGAAAATAATCCACAAATGTGCTGGAAAGTCGAGTGTAAGCAGCATAATTATTTAATAATAATGGATGGGGTTTAACGTCCCAAAACCACGATATGATTGTAAGAGACACCGTAGTGAAGAGCATGGAAAATTGACAACCTTGGGTTCTTTAGCGTGCACCTAAATCTGAGTACACGGGCCTCAAGCATTTTCGCCTCCATCGAATATCCGACCGCCACGGCCAGGATTCGATCCCGCAACCTTCGGGTCAGCAGTCAGGCACCATAACCACTAGACCACCACGGTGGATGAGCGTGAGCAGCAGTGGCAGAGATAGCAAAGACGAGTAGTCAACTGCACAGCATGCACAAATGAACTAATGGATCTGTAATGAAAAGGACAGTATCAGCTCTCGTGGTGGCAGGAAGCTACGAAGGATTGTGCACGATTTCGTGCTCACAGTTGGAAAAATCTGGCCTCATGGCCCAGTGTCATGCAAGAACACATGTTGCGAAAAGTGTACACATTGCACAAGTCTATATGGCATTCGCACATTCCCATAAACAGGGATGACAGAACGACCGAATGGCTACAATGAAGCAGCGATCACGGTGTGGCAATGAGGTGATGACAATAAAGAGAATGATGAAATGATGAATGCACACATGTTGGAGGCTGCGCCCCTTGTGGACCTAAACTGACAACCCAGGCTACCACACTTTCAACTGGTTACCATTGCACCCGTACGCCGAAGGAATCCTGACAACATAATGATGAAAGTGGTTGATGAGATCATCTGCCAACACCAGCCACCTGGCTTTGCACTAGTCTATCCAGTATCAGTCAGCACTATATCAGTGTGGGCAATAGTGCAAGTCATCGCCAGACGCACATCCAGTGATCCAAGTAGTGTAATCGGAGGGACGGCAGCAGCTATCACACAAAGTAGGAAGATGAGGCAAAGAAAGCTTTACGTTAAAACAGAAAATCTTTGCAAAAGAATAAAGAGAAGGAAATATTTAATAAAACACATAACAGTTCACAAAACAATTCGAGCCATGGAGAGGGATCAGACTGGCTTCTATGAGGGGAAAAAAGCAAAAGTGGCTTCCATTCAAGTGCAGAAGATAGAAGCTTTAAGTTATCTCGGAATCACCTTTTTACTGTCCATGCAAGGCTGTTCTTTGTGCAACTCTCACCCTTCCACTGACCACGAGAGTGTTACCGAAAGCGTAGCACTGACATCAAGTAGAGCGAGAAACTGCTCCCAGGATGGTATAGCACAAGTTCCTCGAAATTCTACACAAAAAATCCTGGACATCCATGGTCCTCAAGATGCCCAAGTAAACAATGAAGAAACAAATCCACTTCGAATTTAGCACAGACAGTATGGTCCTTGGTGCACAGGGTTCAATGTCTCAAAGCATGAGACTCAAAGGGATGCCACAATAAAAGGACAGGCATTGAATGCTGTGCTTCTTGGTTTGTGTGCAACTGAATTAGGTCGATGAACTTGCAAAGGATGAAAGAGAGACCATGTGACAAGTGTAGACCAGGCAAAAGATATGCAGCCAACAGTGTTAAGATGAAACCTTAGCAAAGCATAATAAGTGCCTCTAGCATCGACACAACAGTTCAAATTCAATTCTAGGGTTTTGCATGGCAAAACTACCAACTACAAGCTTGGCTACATGCCAAGCACATAGCTAAGCCAGCACCATTTACTGCCTTGGCTTCGAGTGGCATTGGCAAACACTCCCGGGGGTGAAACGTACATATATACCCTACAAAGTAGGTAAGGGAGTGCCCTCCTTCATAGAACATCGGACATGTTCAGATTTCACTGATGGACAGGGTAATTTTCATCTACATTAATTCCTTTAAATTTAAGTCAAAGTCATTACACTATAGTTAAAGAAACAACAAATCATGTCCCCTATGCTTTGCTTGGCACAACAGTTTGTTGGTTTTATTAGCTGGGCATGACATACGATTACTAGGCACATCATAGTGGGCAGAAAAGACATTAATGTTGATGAGATCTTCTCTTAACATGCCCTCAATGCATTGTGCACTAGCAGTCTTCCATTTTGCCGCCGTTCAAATGTGGCAGCCATGATTGAAGCTGCACCATCGCCCTCAACGGTGCAACACTTCAGCGGAATCGACAGGTACAGGTGCACTTGAGGTAACCACTTGGTTTAAAGCCAAAGTTTCAGCAAGCATTTGCACTAATTTACTCATCTGTCTATGTTGGCCTTTCTTCCAATGACTAAGCCACAACCTCTTCCGGCCTGGTGGCGTCGGCAGCATGTAGGAGTCGTATCATGTTAAGAACGGCAGCAGGCCAGCCAATTACAAAACAAGAAACCACAATGAAGGAAAGAAAACTCATAATACCTCCCCAGGAAAGCACTCAATACGACTGCCATTGAATACCCCACGCTACCATTCTGCATATTTCTCATGTGCTATAATAAAAAGTGCACACTAATGTTTTATCCCTGAAGGGATGTGCTGGTGGGTTTGGAATTATATTTCTTTACAGCACAGTGGATGTGTACCATGTACTCCTTCACTTTCCTTCAAATTACATCTGGAATCGGTACCTTTGTGCTTATGAATAACGCACTAAAAGCCAATTCACACCTGCAAATAGAACCAGTTGGACGACCATTTGCGACTGACAACCATAAAGCTACTCTACATGAACCGCATCATGCCTACGTGCGACATTTACCCATCAACTTGCAGGAATTCAAGTCTGCTCGCAAATGCTATTCACTACACAAAATAAGCTGATGTCCTGTTCCTGCACATCTGATTGGTGCAGAGGCTTGAGACTGCAATTGCATGACTTCAAGATCAAGCAGCAAGTGACTTAGTGAAAGCAGTCACTTTGCGAGCAAAGCGGCCATTCACAACCAGTCACTTCGCAACTAGCTTGGTCGTGCGACCAGTGCTTGTCGCACAAGCCTTAATAAAGCAATATGTGATGCAGTAAAGCTTCACCTCATTTACACACTTTATGAGCCAAGATTAAAGTCTGAAGCAGTTTTCTTTATATTTAAAGCCCATTTGTAACAATGTCCAGCTCAGACCGAGGAGGTCCATGATGAAGATCGTGCTAGGTGTTACATTAGTATTCCAGCACTCTTATGACCTGTCCCATCTGAAGAACCAGACTGAAGGTTGCAGGTTCATATCCCATAGGCAGCAAGTTAGTCTTTCATCCCCTTTCACTTCCCTTTACCCAAAGTTCAGCTTGAATGCATCAAATAATGTCCCCTGATATGCCTTCTTTGGCCCGATTATATGTTCGCTTCATTAGGTTGTGCCTCACGAAGACAGACCCGTTGATATTTTGCCAATAAACGGCGCATCACAAACAGGACAGCTTCGTACAATATTCCACGCTGACCCATATGACAAATGAAATCAAGGAAGACAAACGTGCTGCTTACTCTAATATTGAGTTGATGTTGGGCTCCACCGAGAGGCTCTGCAAAAGAGAAAAAAAAAAAAGACACTCATTTAAAAGGGGCTAGCCACTTGACCATTGCAATCACAGTGCAGTGACAGTGTTATGGGAAAAAGTACTTAATGTTTCTTTTTGTATGTCAGGATTATTTCTACAGGGTCCACCTGTAAAGAGAATGAACCTTACAACAAATATTTATAACCTCTACTTCGTGGCCATCATAAAACTGTCCAAAATGATGAACAAGGCAACAAGAAAGATTCAAACAGCCGTAGCAAAATTAATGATCGACCACCATTTCTCCATCTCCAACAATAAGCATGCTCCCAATTTCATGATGCTCAGCACGTAGGCCAGCCATGTGTACAGAAAACAGGGCAGATCATCAGGGCTTGGCGAATTTGGAAAGAAAAAGACATCTGTATTTATACATGATTTGCTTTGAGTGATCGAGAATTGTTTTTGATAGGATGACACAACTCGATGTGATTATCTGTCACTGTATAGGCTGTCTGTTTATGATTGCAGCTCCAGATGATTTTGATGTGCAGCTTGGGTTCATTGAGATTTCTTTCCCCTGTACTCATTGGTTTCTTCATGCAACGACACTATAGAGAACGAAAACTCCATATTCCTGAGACGAGATTATACAGAAGTCTGCTGGCCCTCTTAAGCCTGGATCACGCTGTCACATGGATGAGCTTGTAAAGGATGGGGAAGCCATGCGTCAGGTGGAGACCAGTTCACCTCATATCCCACCAAGTACAGCTAAATGGTTCATGAAAATAACAAGTTCCTTAAAGGGACACTAAAGTGAATGATAGATTAGGTTAGACTGATAAATTATACCCTGAAAACTCTAGCGTCGTTAATGTCACCACCAAAGGTTTAATAACAGGTGATAAAACCAATGTCAAAGGTTTCATTTCTAAAGTTCCCGCCGAAATATCCGATGGTGATGTCACGAATTTCAAATTGTTTTTTCATATTTTGTCCATATTAGCTCCTGAAACTTGGGATGTTATGTCTCCAGCTCCCCAAGATGACATTGTACTTTATTTTTATCGATCAGGAACTACATGGGCCCTTGTCGATGCTGCCAATCTACGTCTTAGGAACTTCAAGGTGGTGTCACCACGCACATTTTCTTTTTACCTGCTTTCTCTCTTTACCAAGCGCATCCTTGCAGCAAGCATGGTGTTTTTGTTATCGTGACAGAGCAATTTACTAATACGAAAAAAATCGTTTTTCTCTTTAGCACAGCATCCCTTCGATAAACACCAAAACTAAGCACAGGTGCTTTCTGGGCCAGATGGCAAGGCAATGTGGTATGCCAGTCAGTAAATGCTTATTAGAACAATCACAAGTCCACTGTTTCACTAAGCTGGTCGAGCATAAATTACTGCAGACAACGCAATTGTGAAAGGGCTGATTGTGGGTTGCTTTTTTGTTCTGCTCTGCCCTTTCCCGTATTCTGGAGGGTGAAGAAGTCGAGAAATGTCCCAAAGATGCTGACGACAATGTGTTCTCTTCAATTTTGAACAGCGTATTGATGAAATAATTAATGGCACAATGCAACACACACAGAATGTGAAAGACTGTCAAGTGAAGAGCTCCAGGGTAATTCTTATCCCACTGAGTTCACTTAGATAAAAGACCACTAGCTTTCTCTGTGCACTACCACTGTCAAAGTGCAGCTACCACCTGAACTGTCATGCTCAACCGATAAACACCGTAGTAAATAGCATAGTGCAAGATCAAGGCAACACAGAGATGGAAAGCATGTGAGTGCCAACAATGTCGCTTGTGTAACTGCATCTCTTGGAGGTATTCGCGTGATGTCATCCCCAAGGGTGCTAGTGTAGCAATAGCCAATCTGTGGTCTTGAACGCGATCGTCATCGTCGCATGTCTAGAACCAAGGTGCTAGGCCGAACATGTTCTGATATATTTTCTCGTTTTTGCTCATGACATCAGACTGTCGTATGCAGGATCGCTGAACAACCACATTTATGTTGGCCAGACATAGGCACTCGTAGGTGCCACCTGGCAGGGTGCACTGAGTGAATACCTCCTATTCGCCTCGAGATCTTGGAGTGGCGCCCTCTCGCGTGTGACATCAGGGAGAGGACTCGGATGCAGCTCTTCGCGCGCGCGTTCGCTACGTGAAGGCTGCTCGACGCTGCCAGCTTGTCTATCGCGCTCGAGTTATTGAAACATTGGTGGGCGAGTTGATAAAGCAATTTGTACTGAATGTTCAAGCAAAATGCCCATCGAAATCGAGCGGAGTTGCCATCAGGAGCGCGTTCTGTGTCGATTGCTCCTGTTGTCGTCTGCTAGCCATCCATGTGTACATCTGCTTCTATGGTGAATTTTTCTTTTCGCGACTGTTCTATGGACGTGGCGCACTCAAAATGACTTTCCTTCCCGTTTTCGATAACTGACTTCAGCGTTCGGGCTTCAGCTTCCATGTCTGCGTTAAAGCGCAATAAATGTATACCGCGTGCTGCGCGTGTTCGGTTGCCAAGCCTGCTCCTTCGATTCAATTCATATGTTCGGAGCATGACAAACGACGTGTGATGTCATTCAAATAAATTAAGTGGCGTTACCGGCAACAACGTTTGATTAAATACACATTTTTAGCAGCTGCTGTGTAAGCGCGTCGTAAGTACTTTAAATTGAAACACGAAATAAACAGGGCGAGTCTAAAGGGGATGCACGATGGGGATATGAAATATCGGTAGGTTGTCTGGAGTGATTTTCTTTTGTTTTTGTTCTATTTTTTTTGCAACATATTTTAATCCATACGTTAATAAATCGACGTTTGTTCACTCGTTTACGGGGGTCTGAAAATATGCTGAACAGAATTAGTGTAATCATACTAACGTTGATAAATATAAAGCTTTTGCATCGAAAGATGTATTTGCAATAAAATACTGTAAATCAGTCTCAACGGTCGACTCCTGATGTGGCTTGGTGCGATCACTGTACTAAAGAGACTCGAGTTCCTTATGCATTTGCCTAAGTTGTACTCGAAGGCGAAAGCCATCTTTTTCTTGAGTCGATGTATTGTTCCTTCGCCGCCCCCCCCTCCGAATGCTTTCTGGACGTAACGCTTTTGCATTGAAGCTTTCTACACATCACCTGGTTTTGCATCGCCTCCGAGATCGGCCCACCAATCACGGAGGCAATGTAAAGCGACGATGTCATGTGATGACGTAATCATGTGACATGACGTTATGACGTCACAAATTTTGTCGGTCTGGGATGTAATGATGACGTGATCATGTGATGAATTTTCGCATCACTCGTGTTGACGCTGGCGACGCGGGACGCCGACGGTCAATTTTCGCAATTTATGTGGAATCTAAGGCTCCCACCTTAAAATATTCAATCTTGTTACAGCACGGTAAAGAATCACAATAATCAGCCACAGGGGCCAGAAGAATGGTGGGAAAGAGCTCTCTTTCTCCTCTTCCTGGACACATTCGCCGATTTTTCCTAATGTTTACGAAGCTGTACTATCGGTGTCAAGTGAAACGCGAACACTGCAGCGGATCGCGTTGCCCAAGCATTAGAAATATAGTGCGCGCCATGCTGTCATTACCATTGGCAGGCTCGCACAGTCGAGTAGGCAGCACTGCGCGATCGAAAACATGAATGCGGCTCATGAACGTATCTATCTCTAATCATAAGAGTCGAACTGTACCACGCGCACCACTGCTGGCGTTTTCATTCCGAGCGATCTTATTTGCATCCAGCTCGCCCAATCTATGCTAGTGGTCCGCAATAACCCGCTGGTCGATGAACTTATCGATTTCATTTTGTCGGCTGTCGTGTCTGCACAAGTCCACATGACTACAAATGGGAGTGGAGCGTGAATTTTCGTTCATCTCAAGTCTGTTTACACAACGCTGATTTTTGCGAATAAGCCGCAAAGTTGATCGCGCTGCGATTTCGAAGCAGCGGAGACTCTCTTTAACTCACTTGGCGAGGGCGTTCGCGCTTTCACGTAAGCTACTTCACGCCATCCAGCTCAGTGAGCGACGCTACGAACTCGGGGGCATGAACCTGACCGCGATGGCTGTGGGTATACAGAAGATATGTTAAAGGGACCCACAACTGGCCCGAACGGGCGATTAGATCCCGGTGGAAATGAAAAGACCGTGAATTATGGTGACAGATCACGGCATACTTCATGATCTGTGCAGGATTTATATTTTTAAATCGCATTCAAAAGTAACAACAGCCGGCATGTCACGCACCTAGCGGAAGATTCATGAACCACAAGTATGAAGTCTTAATCACTTTGCTGTACGTAGTCTCATGATTTTATGCACACCAGAATATGGGCTTAAAATTTGAATATGTATGTTATTGTCCATCCCCTCCCCGTTTGGTTCTATACGGCTTAGAAGGTAAAAGTAGTAGAGCTTTTATGAAAAGCGGCGCTGCTTTCGTGGCTTCCAGTGAAACAGAGGCAGTGGCGCATGCGCACGGCCTACTCGATAGGGGTCCAAGTTTTGCGCTCGCATGCGAGCCAAAATTCGTTCCACCTCTAACTCGCTCAAGTTGTCAACGACGACATAACGAAACCGTCCAACTACGGCCGCACGTGAACTACCATCGTGAACTGTCCATCACATGTAAAAGCGTCGTTTCGTTTTGAAGGCTCAGCTCAGCTTGGCTTGGCTAAAAGTCCTAAAAAGGACCTGTGTACGGCCAAAGTACTTGCATAAGCCCCAGGAAAGCTGTAACTCTTGTAAAATAATTTAAGCACGCCAAAGCAGTAGTCGCGGGACCGCAGGCTCGACAAACATAACATTACGTGTTTATACTTAGGGCTTGCACTTTTCATCACCGCTGGCGTATAATCGCTATCGCGACCACATCCACTGTTTGCAGCATGTCTCCTTAAGACTGCATAATCGCCGCACATCGAAAAATTCTGATGATAAATGTTCTACGGCGTTTTCCGCGTTACCATTCCGTGATTACAAGCTCTGACCGGTAAGCTTTCAGTTGCACTCAAGAGAAAACGGGTACTATAAAAATTGGTTGTGGGTCCCTTTAAATGTTAACGTTTCTTGAATTCATGTAATGCTAACAGTCATCTCAAGAAATATCATTAGAAGAAACTGCAGATAGTAGTCGAGGAACGCCGTGCGACGCGAGCGAACTATAACGAAAATGCTGCTGTTTCAGCCGGAGCGTAGCAGACGACAAAAGCCGAATCCCCGCCCTTGCGTCACCGGAGCGCCGTTCGCAGCGCCGCCATCGGTCGCACACGAGGCGAATAGTCGGACACGACAGGAGAGGCACCACCCAGACAACCAAAGCATGGCAGCCTCTTCTGCGACTTAAAGGGGCCATGACACCCAATTTTCGCTCGTAATCTGTGTTTTGCGGTTTCATCCTTGGATGTTCACAAACAAGCTGGCGGAATTTCAGTGCATTTGGTCAAGCATTATAATGAATATATTTCTAAACACACGAGTGGCCCGAGAGTCTGACAACACTGGCGCACTCACAAGCTGTGAAGTAACAAGCCGCTTGCTTTGCGAGCATCTATATTGTGGCCAATGATTTTGTTTCATGGTCAGCTGCACATACAATGGAGCTATTTCAGCTTTCTTCAACTTGGCACTGAAAATTGAACGATTAGAAGCGGCTGAAACTGAGGTAGAAGGCGACTCCACTCCACGAAGCACATGACATCACATGCGCCATGGTAAAAATGGTGATTGTCGGCAGTGGGCGGGTTTATGGCTGGCGAGTTCTAGGGCTCATTTCGCTATGAAATATTCTTTTACAGTCCATTTTTTCATATGTGTAAAAGCACAATAAATCCTCTACTTCGATTTTTTGCTGAAAACCGCAATTTGGCGGGTGACCCTGTCATGGCCCCTTTAAGATTGGTAACAAAATGGCATGCTTTAATATGCACATTTCTAGGTGTAAAAAGACATATACATTGCATCTTGATTCCTGGTTTTGCAGAGCTCTGATGGGGTGAAGCAGGGTCACCAGCCATCAAGCGTCCTACATCCATCTAGAGCAGGGGTCTCAAACTCGCTTCCAGCCAGCGGGTCGCAGTCACTAAATGCAGCCGCGCAAGGGCTGGGGCCGTCAAGAAGGTTGAAGTGGGGAAGGAGTGCTTGAACAAGATTCTAGCTAACCTTGCCATTGGAAATAAATGGAAGGCGTTCCCCTATCTCATATATGGGTCATTTCTGAAGGGGACTTGGAGTCTGGATTCGAGAAGCATAGATACCGATCTGCAGAATGACTGAAATCTGGATGCAGGTTCTCCAATATACAGCTTTTGTTTTACAGCATTTTTTTCGCAAAGTGGGTTCCGCAGAACCTAGAGGTTCCACAGGTCCCTCCCCGGGGTTCCGCGAGCCACTGATAAATTTCCCTAGTCACTTTGACGGCGAACCCAAGGCGCGATCAATCTAAGGAACCTTTACTACTCACACACGAGTGTCAATAAGCACATCTCGGTGCATAAGAGAAATGCGCGAGCTGCGCAATAAATCCCGCCAGCAGCTTTAGCCAACCAGACTCCGAAAATGGGCCGCACGGTTAAGCTATTGCACTTGAATCTCGGAAGCCTGATATTACCCCATGCGCATTTCTCCTGTTTGAAGATAGGTGACGAAGCTAAAGCAGAGGACATGCTGTAGCCATTTGCAATAGCATATGCTCGTGAGCAGGCATTCTTGCACTAGCCTATCGGAAAAAAAGCGCAGGAATCGGCTGAATCTAGCAGCCGATATGTGGCTGGCCCTGAGTGTTACTGAGCCTCACATTGATTTCTTAATGCGAGGAAAGAGTTCAGTTGCATGTCAGCGAATAAATTTTTCATATACCGTTGCTTATGAATTTATTGCACGTGAATGTAGCGTGAACTGAATAAAAAAAAATGCTTGCATGAAAGCGGAAGGGGGGGGTTCCTTGGCACCAAATGGAGCTTAGCAGGGTTCCCTGGGACCAACATGCTTGAAGGGGTGGTGCCACTAAATCTGTGGCTTGCGCGTTCTTCGCTGCAAGCGTTTCTTATAGCTCTAGGAAGCATGATACACGCACCAAGATTCACGTGTTCTTGCTAAATAATTTAATATCACCGTATTTATGCGGACCACTTTCGGTTTTCGGTTTCTGGGCGCCAAGTTGGGCAGTGACGTAGAAGTGTAGGAGACTTGGTCACGTGACCACACAAGGCTCGCGCGATGATTTGCAGCACTTAGCCAGGAAGCGATCGAAACTCGGCGAGTGATGTAGCAACCGATGCTTGGCCGTTACGTACGTTTCGGAGGTGGCGGAGGTCCGGAGGTCACTCACATCTTACAGATCTGGTGTGACGTCACTACAACTTTCGTTGTCCTTCCCATAGAGCTACGTCAGTTTTGATGCGCTAGCGATGGGCATCGATCGGGAGAATGAGCATTTAGGTACACTTTGGAAGTGAATTAAAATATATTCTAAACGTTTGCTGTGTCCGACCCTTCGTGTGGAGTGTCCTTGCATACAGAGGAAACCCACAACAGGCTTGTTATAGCCTCAAAATTTGATGGCCCCACTCCTTTAAGAACCCTGTTCTACAGTTATGTTTCAATGCAGGGGACCACATGGGTTGCCTCACGAAAAATATGCTTGAGACCAGCCATGTATGTGTATGCCATAGACGCACTTATTAAGAAACTTTTAAAAAGATGGGACGAAGACAATCCTGTGAGGGCCATGGAATGCTAGCGATAGGTTCACGGGCTGCATGCGGCCCGTGGGCTTCGTGTTTGACAGAGTTTCCTACAATATTTATTAGAGGGTACTCTGGCGCTAGTGTCTATGAGAGCTGCAACACATGGCGCTTCAGCCAGCATGGCAATGATGAGTAGTACACGGATTTGTCTAAGCTTAGTACTTTCGGCTCCGTTTAGCTCAGTGTGGCCTGGAGCCACTTTATCTCAAGATGAAGTTCAGCAAACATCCAGTAGTTCCCCGTGACCACCTTAACCTTTTTTTTTTTTTTTTTTTTTTTTTTTTTTTTTTTTTTTTTTTTTTTTAGGGGCGAAGCTTCTTAGGGTGTGGGTCTGTCCGTCCTCTGTAGTAGTAGTAGGTAGGTAGGTAGCCACGTGTAGTGGAATGTACCCACTCCACGTGATAAAGATGACAATGACACTGTATAGTTGAATGTACCCACTACACGTGATAACGAAGTATAAGCGCATTCCAGTATAGTGGAATGTACCCACTACACATGATAAAGATGACGCAGTATAGTGGAATGTACCCACTACACGTGATGACGATGACGCTGATGACCATGAAGTATAAGCGCGTTCCAGACCACACATTCTCTTTCTGCCATGGATGAAAACGATCGAGCTTCGCCCACTCATCATCATTCACTTCGTGGATATGGCGTGATTTTTGGCTCAATTCCAATCGGCTCCCGAAGTTCACAACGATCCATTCCTTTATCGAAAACAAAGACCAAAACACAACAATAAATGCAGCTGCAAGTGCATTTGAAGCCATAAGCACAAAGATTAGGCAAATCCGTGTCCTACCCATCATTCCCACGGTGGCTGAACAATCGCAGTGCCCGAGTGCCAGACCCCAGCACTAGAGTGCATGCCGGTTGGTGTAGGCTAGTGTGCATCCGCCTTTACAAGTGGTAATGCTGCTGCCTTCCAAAGTTGTGCCCAACTATAGGTGAAATCATTTTGATAGATGTTGCATGGCAACATCATTTTCCGTATTCTATAAGCCTGATGCAGGTTGAATAAACTTCAGTTGTGAGTAAAGTGTTTTGGTCGTGTTTTTTAAAAGTCCATTGCCCTAGTGTACAGGTGATACCAACTCAACCAATGCTGATGCTTGGCCTTGTTGGTGTGACATAACAACAAGAAAGTGCTTGAATAACAGAGACACATAGCACTCGTGTTGTGTTCTTCCCGTGATACCAACTCAACCAATGCTGATGCTTGGCCTTGTTGGTGTGACATAACAACAAGAAAGTGCTTGAATAACAGGGACACATAGCACTCGTGTTGTGTTCTTCCCCGTATACCTGTCCTTCAAGCGCTTTACTGTGCAGAATGTTAACGAAAACGAACGCTGCGACTGCAGCACACACAGCGGTGTACAATTCGGAATACCGGATTCTATTGGATGTTCCGAAACTACCGGAACCTAGAGAACAACGCGCTGGCAACCCTCGGTGTAAACGCGCGCTTCTACAAACGCTCAATGGGGCGGTTTTGAGAAAGCTCGGCGCCTCGATTCAAACGAGCAATCCTCCCGTGGCACCTTATCGCACAGGTGGCGAGGAAAACCCGTCGCTGACGCGCACAGATGTCGCACACGGCATCGTGGCAATCGCGTCACGGCACAACACGTGTTCGGCCTCCTCCTCGAGCGGAATCGACGACCTTGCGAGGAGGGCGAAAGGCTACAGCCGCCGAGTCTGGCGCATTTCGAGGTCAAGTTTATTCGCGCGCATTCCCAGTCGACCGCTTTGCGTCTTGCGTAGCCGCCGGTTTCTTTCCGCTACTGCCGAGCGCATATCAGCACGCGCGCACGCAGGACTGAATCAGCGACAGCTCAGCGCGCCGTGTCGTCACCGCACGGCAACACGCGCAGCGTCTAAACGACGACAGACAACACTGCGCAAAGTTTGGAGGTGCTGCGCGGCGTTCGCTTCCGCATCTTTCCAATTTTTCGGAGGGCGTCAACGCCCACGCCCGGCAAGCGCTGTAGTACTACGCGGAATCGAGCAATGCGACACCCGTACTACTACGGTCCACGCCTCGGCGCGGCGGAATGGCTTGCAGGAGGAGGAGGAGGGCGTGGGAAGAAGCCGGCGATGATCGCACCACGGTCCGCGAGGAGAGTCTGCACACCTGCGGCTGGCTCCAGCAATTACGTCGCTTCCTGGCAAGGCGCGCCGGCGGCGGTGAAACCCAAGACTTAACGGCTGCCGCCGAAGGGGCCAACCGCGAGCACGTGTCAAAATAAACGGGGCCCTCGCACACCTCGTCGGAGGAAGTGAGGGCACGACACCCACCCGCACAACAACGACGGGAATTCCACCGAGAGTGAGGCTCTCGGAATGCGGCTGAACTGGGCTAGTGGAGCAGTCCCCGCGGGCGGCGGGCCGCCCCGCCATACGGTGGCTATGCGCCGCCGCCGTGTGCACGCCGCGTGCCGAGCGCGCTCGTAGCAGCGGCAACGAGCGCGGTTTGCGTGCTACCCATGCGGTCACTACTGCGGTGCGATACCATGTGCCGCGTGCCTCCTACCTGCTCGTCCACTTCGATGGCGTCGTCGCTGGATTCGTCGTTCTTGTCATTCTCGGCGTCGTGTAGCTCCAAGTCGAACACTCCGGCCATCATAGCGGGGCAGCCGCACTACGGCAGGCCCATGACAAGTCCACGAGCACACACACGCGCGCGCAACAAACGCACTCCCCAATTTCACCACCACGCCGCTCCGCTCACGCAGGTGACGGAAAAGAGCTGCACACACAGATTGGCGCACACCACTCGTTCCACGGCTCACAAAGGTGCACGACGCCTCGCACACCGCATTCACTCGTCAGTACGCTCGCCGATGGTAGCCGCGGCTAGCCTCGATAACGGATGAAGTTTCAAAGTGGAATGGAAAAAAAGAAAACACGAGCGAAAGGGCTTTTTCTCGCGAGGCTTGTTAGAGATAATAAAAGTTGAGCGGGTCAAGGCCTGACCTTCTTGCTAGATTTCGTCACGAGATCAAGTATGGCGCTGCAATCTAGTCAGTTTTTGTTTCGACCATTGTTACTGCCCGCTAAATGTTTCAGCGGCGCTCTTATCGCCCGCGAAATTCAAATGGTGTTCTCAATATTCAGTACCGTAGCTATCGCATCCACAATATATACGGTGTCCTTATAGAACCAGTCATCATTGGAGGTTATAACGATGCTTTATATTAACTTCATACCTCCGTTTAGGGTGGCGGGGCGTCGCCATTATGGCGCAACAGCCGCACACGAGTGCCGGTGAAGTGTAGCGCAGGGGCTTGGGATTCGCACTTATGACGCGCTCAAACGGCGCAATTTTTTGCTCTTGCACTCTATATCCGTACCATAGGCTCATTTAGAGCTACCTCAATCAAAAAGTAATGCAACAAGATTGATAAGACAACAAGCATACGCGTTTCATAAGCGTTCACTCAGCCGATTCCGTGTTTCGCAGCTACATGGCATGCAAGATTGACGCTATTGGAAATGCACGCTTTTAGATAACACTATGAGCGAGTTCGCTGCAGAGGACCAGCTTTACGTTGAGCATACCTGTTAAATGCAGGAAATATTGCAAATCATATTGCTTGACAGCTACGTACAAAAAAAAAAATCGGATGAAACGTTTTGTCTTCATAAATGCAGCGACTCGTCTCAATGCCATTGGTTTACAACTCGAGTATAGAAAGTACACAATATTACATTCTGACAATTTCGTGACTATTTTGAAATCTAACCGATTGGGAAATTGAAATGTCAGACATTTGTAAAACGCTGCTTTCCTACATTTTTCTACTCTGCCAACAACACTCCGAAGGAGCACGCTGCTCAAGCCTCTTCACAGACCACATGTATGCGCTTCCTACGGTTTCACTGAAATTTGCATGACTTGTGATGGTTCTTTTACGATAAGACGTAGTGATGTCACTCCTTGCTTCGTACGCTACAGTAGCCGCTCCCTGGGAAACGCATGCGACGGACTCTACATACATGTTTGAATAGCTTGTGTTGGGGTTAGTTGGTACACCTTAGTGAAATAAGCTGCGCTGCAAAGTTTACAAAAAGACGTAAGACACCTACATCCCACAAGAAATGCTTCAAGTAAATGGTTTAATAAAAACAAACAAACAAAAGATACGGCGGTTTCGCATTAGTGGTTCCAAGCCTGGAGAAAGTGCGGAGCTCGGCAGCTTTCTTTGTTTCTATTCGGTTTTCTCTTTCTTTCCTCCTCTCTTTCCTTCTTTTTCTCTTTTTTTCAGATTTTTCTGTCTTTTTTTTTGTTTCTTTACTTATATATTTCTGTTTTTCTTCCCTTTTTTTTTTCTTTCTTCCCCTCTATTTCTCGCTTGCTTCCCTTTTTTATACGTGGTTTTGCCTGCCAAACGACGACAGCATACGACAGCCCGGGCCCCTAAAGTGCTCCGCACTTAATAAAATCATCAAGGCGCTCGAAGAACAAGAGGAAGAAGACTTCTCCTTTGCGCGAGTGCGCTCAATATGCTACAGATGGCTATGCTGTACGTGGTTTTGCCTGCGTTACGCCAAGCGACGGCGACAGCATAAGACAGCACGTGCCCCTAAAGTGATCCGCACTTAAAACACAAAAGGGCGGGCATTGTGGACGAACAGGGCATGAACAAGGGTTTGGAACAGTTTGTGCATCTACGAGGTGCGTTTATAAAGTTCGTACTATCAGGGGGTATATATTTATGAAAGACGTGCACGAGAAGTGTCAAAATGAGCGTGCGTCTTTCTTGTTTAAGCGTAGTATAAAACTTCTGTTCTATATAGTACCGCGCAACATTCGCTACAAGGTAGAGTGTACTAGAAGCGTTTCTAAAGAGACCAAAATAAACATGGCAACCCCCCATCGTCCGGCCCCACTCAGCACGGTATAGCGCTTCAGCCTCCTTAGGCTACGAAATTTTGCCTCACCCGCGGCGTCCACTTTGCGTCACACTTCTTCCTCTTCCTTCGTACGATGAGCACATTGCGCGGGAAACAAGTTTCGGGACCACGAAGTCTTCGCCCAAGGCGAGCTCTTCGTGAGCTCTCAAAATGAAGAGTTGCACTGCAATAACCTGCGCCAGCTCATTCATCGCAGGCAGAAGGGCGTGACTTTGGCAGGAGATTATGTAGAGAAAAAATAAACTTACACTCATATTTGGTTTCTTTGTCTCTCTTTATTGATGCCAATAATAGGAACTTCGTGAACGCCTTTCGTATACACGCTCATGGGCTGTTTCCCAACAATGCCCACCCCTTTTGTAGTTTTCGTTTTCATTAAATCATTTGGCTAGATGTGCTTCGTGTGCTATGTTCTTGTCTTGTGTCTTTTTGTAAACGTTGCAGCGTTGCTTATTCCTTGTCATGTGGTTTTGACACTTGTTTAGCACTTTTCCTTTATTGAAACGTATACTGGGGCGTGCTTTCCATGCGTAATTGCGATGATGACAGGTATACTTTCTCGCTTCAATTCTTGGAATGGCTGTCTGTCGACGGAGACGAAAAGATTGCGAAAGAAGAATCTTGGGATCCCGAGACACGAGCCATATACAGTTACACTGCAAAACAGGGTATTCTTAAAGGACCCCTGACACCAAATTTGGAAACTCGAGGTGCTTGGGTCGTTTGAGAGTCTTGCATGCGGGGGCAGTTCTCCCCGATTATTAGGGGCGAGCATTGCCTATAAGACATTTTAATTTGGTTTTAAAGTAAAGGTGAGTGCTCATCCGAGTAGCCTGGTAAAATCGACATTTTCCGTGGTTTTACGTACACAGAGGCTCCCCTCGTGACGTTGCAGAGGTCAAGCAAGTATGGTCGGCATCGGAGAACATTTTCGGGGTGCGCACAATACCCCTGACTGGCACCCGGCGAGGACTATTGTTCGTCACCCCTCTCGCTCTGTTGTCGGGCTGCTCTCAGGGTGGTTTTGGCTGCTTGCGCCAGGAATGCTTTTCTTTTTACTGAGGGGGGACACGCTCAACGCACCCACATCGTTTTATTCTTCACCGCCCTCGGGTCACCCTATTTGGAAACGGCACGTTCAGCGTCACCGAAGCTTGAGCGCATGTAGTCTCAGGCGCTTCCCCGCTGTGGGGCGCTAGTTTCTTATGGTATTTAGGCGGGCGTTTCGAACTGAAGCAAAATCGTCCTGAATTAACGACGCTAGCATTTATTATACGAGGCGTTAGAGCATTTACGATTCAATTTCGGCATTACCAGACGCAAAGCTACAAATTACTGTAAAAAAGTCGCAAACAAAACTTTTGCTGTCAAGGGTTCTTTAAAGCGTGATTTAATTTTTTAAAGGGGCCCTGCGACGCTTTTTAGTCTGCGTTCTGCAGCGCTGGAATTCGTGTAGTGCCGAATACTTAGATGAACGCAAAAAGAATTATCGAAATCGGTACACGGTAACGTAAGTTATAAGCCGTGAAACTTCGATACCCCAGCAGACGACGAGAAAAAACGTCCCCTTTCGCAATTCACTCTCCCACTGACGTCAAAGGCCGCTTCCAATCACCGCGCGCCTCTTACAGAGACGTACCGGACGACTCGCCTCGTGGTGGCACGGCAGGACTGGACTCCCTCCTAGGAGGAAGTCTAGTCCGGCCGTGGTGGTGGCCGTTGTGCAGCGCTCCTAGCGTCGTCTTGCAATTGTTTTGAAATTTTCATATTTAGAAACAGAAATCCTTTATATCTGAGGAAGTATAGAGAGAGCTTTTATCATTTTTAGCGCACAAAAGTGTGGTCTATCTGGGACCGTATGAATATTACGCGCGACTTGTCGCATCGAACCAATCAAAACGAACGGCCTATGTCGTCACTCCCACGTGGTCAAGCGTCACTTCCGATCACAAAAATAGCCACTGTATGTCGCTCCAGTCCGAAAACAGTGTGGTTTCTCCGCAGAAATAAAATTATAACAGCATTGCTTTTGGCGTTGCCACTTGCGCAACGATATCGGTGCATTCCACAGTTCGAGAAGAAGCGATGAAAACGACACGCTAAATTTGTGTCGCAGGGCCCCTTTAAGAGTGAGTGCTCTATTCCTGTAGGTACCACACAAAAACGCCTCGTTCCGTGAATTTGACCTTCAAGCTCAGGCAAGGTCATGGCAGCGTCTCTGAGCTGCGTCAGCGCCGATAACAATCATAATAATAATTGTTGGGGTTTAACGTCCCGAAACCACGACATGATTATGAGCGACGCTGTAGTGGAGGGCTCCGGAAATTTCGACCGCCTGGGGTTCTTTAACGCGCACCTAAAGCTAAGTACACGAGCTTCAAGTATTTTCGCCTCCATCGAAAATGCGGCCGTCGCGGCCGGGATTCGATCCCGCGACCTTCGGGTCAGCAGTCGAGCACCGTAACCACAAGACCAGGGGTCTCAAACACGCGGAACCTCTCGCTTGCTGCCCGCACATGACTGCCTTTGTCCCACATTTTTTCCTTCTTTTAATAACTATGTACGTGTGCTCCATAGGCATGACTGGTCTGAAGCACTGTTTTCGTGAGGCACCTCATGTGTTGCCATGGGTGAGGCAGACATGTGTTGAAGCATAACCGTGAAACAAAAACTACATGTCCGAATTGGCGTACTGATTTTAGTTATTTAGGCGACCGCTATCGACATGTTGGAATCCTGGCGCCAAATCTCCTTCAGAAATGATATGTATATGAGATATGGGAAAGGTTTTTAATTTTTCACCGAACTGCAGGCACTTTGAGCGTTTCTATCTACGTATCTACACTCTAAAAAAATGCCCCCCACCTCCCCGAAGGGAATCGTGAGGAAATGCGAATGCATTTCGCGCGCGCTTCACTCCATTTATATATACGTGCGAGCGAGCGGACGGGAGTCTGGGGCGCAGGGAGGAGAGAGAGCGAACGGCGAGAGAAGGAGCGGCGAAGCACTGCACCTACCCTCTGCTACACTGTCCACACACGCGGGAGCTCCGCCGAGCTTCCGCGATGCGAGCGCTCTCACACACCAGAGCGCGCTCCTCCTCTCCACTCACTCTCCGCTACTCCGCCCGCACCACCTGCTCCGGTTGCTAGGGGCGAGGATAAGCGCGCGCGCCCGCAGCTGTTGCTATGGGAGAGGGAGTGAAAGCGGAGAGATAAAAAATTACACCATCTTCCGCTAAAGGGAACCATGTGTAGATGTCAAGCAGCGGGCGCTAACGCTTACACCGGCGGCGGCGTTGACGCTGGCGCTCATCGCAGCGTTGCGCAGGAGAGAAAACTGGGGATGCGTAAAGCACGCAGTGATGGAGCGGTGTTTCCTACTGGAACATGCCAATCGCTGCTAATGTGCAATGAGAGACAGAAGACTCCGACTGGACACAGACTCGCACTCGGCTTTTAGTTAACGCGCACGCTGCGAATTTTTATTGTTCAACAACGCACAGGAGAAATCTCCCACCGGCACCACCTTGGAGGTCAAGATCCATTGCTATATATACGGGGTGGCCAGTGAACGGTTGTGCAGCGCGAGCAGTCGGTTTTTTCAACCAAGAAACTCGCTAGCAGACGCTGCCTGCGTCGGCGTCGCGAGGCGAGAGAGGGGGGAGCTCAGGAGAGGAGAGAGAGCGGGTGACACGCATGCGCAGTGGGAGTGTGAACGCCGTGGGCAGGGATGCGTAGAGGTAGAGTGTACTAGAAGTTCTGAGTGGGACGAGCAGCCGGCTCTGCACCTGCATCGTAGCGAAGCGCGGTTCGTTGACAGTTGGCGTGGCGGCGCTGCGGTCGCAGTGGATTGGTGGTGTTTGCACTGGTTCGCATGTGTTCTAAGTGTGTTCGTCGTCGCATTCAGCTATTAGCTGCGTTGGCTCGTAGTGTGTGCGTGTGCACTGCTGCTGTTTTGTCTGTGTACTACTGTGCTGTGGTGGGAGCCTTGAATTAGTGAGTGCCAACGACTTCGGCATGACTAAAGCTAGGCTTCGCCATTGCTTCGCGCCGGGATGCCCGCACAGGCTATGCCGGCGTCAATGCAAAAAGGAAGCTGTCGCTTTTTAGCATTCCAAAGGATGAAAGTAGGAGAAAAATCTGGGAAAGGAACCTTCATCGTAGCGACCAAGCTCTCGAGGAAAGCTGTGCAGTGAGCGAGCTCCACTTCGAGAACCGCTACATACTGCGTGACTATGTTGACATCATTGACGGCAAGGAAATGAGAATCGCCCGCGGTGTTCCCGCGCTGACGCCAGACGCAGTGCCTACAATCTTGCCCAACGCTCCGAAATATTTGAGCTCGAAAATGCACGAATTTGAGCAAGAAACGCAGCATGCTCGAAATATTGTAATTGCAATAATTAAAAATTATACTAAAATAAAGTACATGGGTGTCAGGAGCGGGGTGCAAGGGGGGTGTGGCTGTCCCCCCCTTGGAATTTCGGATAATATTTTTCTATGCTGTATCAATAAGCTATACAGCTGAACAAGGAAAGAAGTGTAAATTTGGGGGGCTCGTTTGCCTTGTTAAACACAATATTAATGAGAAGTAACAGACAATGATGCCAAGGAAAGTATAGGGGATGTTATTAGAAGTAATTGTAATGTAAATGTGAAGAAAGAAAAGTGGACGAAAAGATAACTTGCCACCGGCAGGGACCGAACCTGCGACCTTAGGTTCGATCCCTGCCGGTGGCAAGTTATCTTTTCGTCCACTTTTCTTTCTTCACATTTACATTACAATTACTTCTAATAACATCCCCTATACTTTCCTTGGCATCATTGTCTGTTACTTCTCATTAATACAGCTGAATAAGGACACTCAAGTTGCGCATATATCTGCGTGAAACAGCCTTCAGGATTGCCAGCCAACTTTGCATATTGCATATAGTTGAATAAACTTGCCGGTTGCCGGTCATGTCACGGCAGTGAAAGAAAGACTAACGTTTGCTACCCCCCCCCCCCCCCCCCCCCCGAGGATGCACCCCCCTGCAAAAATTCTGCGGACGTCCTTGCTAAAGTATCACGAAAGTTTCGAGGGATGTGCGGCAAGCTGTGCAGAAGTATTCAGTCAACGGCAGCGATCACTCTCGGGCATTCAGACAAACCGACGACTGCCGCTGAAAATTTCTAAGGCAGAAATTGTAGCGCACTGACACCGCATTCACTTTTAAACTACAGTTGCCACCACGACACTTTTAAAAGGTCCATTTCTTAGAGAAATGTGACCCGATCAGTCAGTTGGTATCATTGACGCATCGCTGTCCGTGTGTCTAGTGGTTATGGCGCTCGACTGCTGACCCGAAGGTCGCGGGATCGAATCCCGGCCGCGGCGGCTGCATTTTCGATGGAGGCGAAAATGCTGAGGCCCGTGTACTTAGATTTAGGTGCACGTTAAAGAACCCCAGGTGGTCAAAATTTCCGGAGCCCTCCACTACGGCGTCTCTCATAATCATATCGTGGTTTTGGGACGTTAAACCCCAGATATTATCGCTGTCCGTGTTCTAGAGGGAACCCGGAAAAGAATACACGGCACGCTTTCGTCGGAAAGCCTGATAAGTCAGTTTGAATTTATTCTTACATGTTTTCTTCTACCTTAAAGTCTGTATATAGATCCTGCAAATAGAAAAATAGGGCGAAACGCGAGAAAGCGCGGCTGGTGCGCCTCGGCACGCTCGGTCGCGACCAATCCACTTCGCCCGCAGCGCCCCCTATTCCGTCAACGAGTGCCGCCTCAGCAAGAGCGCTCCGTCCGTCCCACTCAGATCCTTCTAGTACACTCTAGTAGAGGAGAGAGGAGGGAGCGTAGGAGAGGAGAGAGAGGGGGGACGCGCATGCGCAGTGGGAGTGTAGACGCGGCGGGCAGGGATGCCTGGAGGAGAGAGGAGGGAGTGTAAGAGGGGGAGAGGGGAGGCGCATGCGCAGTGAGGGTGTGGTTGCCGCGGGGAGGGATGCCTAGAGGAGAGAGAGGGAGAGAGGAGGTTTTTTATTTTTATTTTTTTAAAGGGTTTGCGCATGCGCAGTAAGGGTGGTCACGCCGCCCACAACCACCACCGGATTAAGCTTCGCCATAAGATACTTCACATCTAACACCTGCCGGCGCTTATATCTCCTCAACCTATCCTCCTCCTCCTCCGCGGACAACGCTGGTCAACGCCGGACAACGCCGGATGCCTGACATAGCCCGACTATGAAATGCATTCGCATTTAAAGGTTTTCAGGAGTAACTGCACAGTTCACCCGAAAAGGGCGCTTTTCTCCCCCAAGGGACAAAGTGTGTGCAAAGGTAGCACGTGATCTTATTACGAGCTGGCAGCTTCGGTCCCTGCCGGTGGCGAGTTATCTTTTCGTCCACTTTCCTTTCTTCACATTTACATTACAATTACTTCTAATAACCTCCCCTATATACTTTCCTTGGCATCATTGTCTGTTAGTTCTCATTAATATTGTGTCTAACAAAGAAAACGAGCCTTTAAATTTACACTTGTTTCCTTCGTTCATAGCGAGGGTCTCGTTCTGGCAGACTTGGTGCCTTCAGGTGGTATGCGAGGGATTATTAGTAAGCCGCCAGCTCGTAATAAGATCACGTGATACGTGACGCCGACAGGCAAAAAGAGTGTTCTACACTCGCCGTAATGACAACAGGCGGCGCTGACTGACGCTCCCACGTTTAAATGCACGTATATACCCTACAAAGTGTCACCGTAGCTCAGTTGGTAGAGCATCGGACGCGTTATTCGAAGGTCGCAGGTTCGGTCCCTGCCGGTGGCAAGTTATCTTTTCGTCCACTTTTCTTTCTTCACATTTACATGACAATTACTTCAAATAACGTGCCCCATACTTTCCTTGGCGTCATTGTCTGTTAGTTCTAATTAATGTTGTGTCTAACAAAGAAAACGAGCCCTTAAATTTACACTTATTTCCTTCATTCATAACAAAGGGAAGGTGGGGCCGAGGATCAAGCTTTTCCGACTTGGCCTTCACCCCAGATGCCCGCTCCTTGTAGCATTTTTAAAAGCCATTAACCGTGATGCTAACAATGCCCTAAGCGAGAAATTCCAACAGCGGGGCTGTTTAGGCCGCGCGTTGGTCCGTGACGGATGAAAAACAATTCGTCAAAAACCGGCACGCGCTTTTTTCATCCTCTTCGCGCTCGCTTCGCTCTCAGAACAGGTACGGCGATCGGTCCGGCGTGAGCTGCAACAACTCTGATGGGTGAGAGAACGAGTACAGAGAGATAGAAAGGAAGAGAAGTAAATAAAAAAAAATCACGCCATATCCACGAAATGAATGATGATGAGTGGGGGGAATCTCGATCGTTTTCATCCACACTCTTAAAAAAAAGGTTGTAGTACTTACTAACTTCGGTTTACTAACTACTTGTCACATATGTTACAACCCTGTTAGTAAGTGGAGTTAGTAACGGGAAGGTTAGTAACCGTTACTACCCTCCTCTTTACAAACTCAGTTAGTAGCGGTTACTAGTCGTCTCGTTGCTAACTAGTAAAACATAGGTAGTAACGGTTACTACCCCTCTCAAAAAAAAGTAGTAACCGCGATCATTTCGCCTCTTAGTCACCCGTTTTTATAACTGTCAAATTCGCGAGCATGATCATTACAGTGTATCAATGGATAATTATGCATATAATGTCGTGAAGAAGAAGAGCACAGATACACAACCACTAGTCTACGCGACACGTGTAATTTGTAAGTGGTTCCAGGAGTATTTATAGCCCTACCTTTGGAGAACACAGCTGGTGCCGGTGAGCAGCTAGGCTTTACGATGAATAATTTAAGGTACGCGCCTATATTTACATAGCGTACCATTTGATTAGGTGTGCGAGGTAACACAGCGTAGAACTTTTAATCAAGCATATTAAGACAAACAATACGTTATCCCTAATTTGCATAATACCGCCTCAACATGGCTTAATAGTCAAGAGCCAAGACGAGGTACTAAGCTTACTAATATCGCCTCAGCGAATTTGACTGGGTCCCCGTGCTAGTAAATAGGCTGCAAAAAACTCGTAATAATTACTTCTAAGGTTCGTTTAGCAAGTTCGTTAAACAGTGCATGGCAAAAAGTTAGTAACTGTACGCAAGAGGTAGTAACCATTGCAACCTTTAAGTGTCTGCTAACTTAGGTAGTAAAAAGGTAGGAAAAAGTTAGTAATCGCCCAAGAAAGTTAGTAACAGCCGCTGTTACTAACTTTTTGCTCGTGCTTACAAGCTTTTTACTAACTTTTTTTAAGAGTGCATGGCAGAAACTTAAAGAGAATGTGTGGTCTGGAACGTGCTTATACTTCATGGTCATCAGCGTCATCGTCATCGTTATCACGTGTAGTGGGTACATTCCACTATAATGGAACGCGCTTATTCTTCATCGTTATCACGTGTAGTGGGTACATTCGACTATACTGCGTCATCGTCATCGTTATCACGTGTAGTGGGTACATTCCACTATACTGGCACGCGCTTATACTTCATCGTTATCACGTGTAATGGGTACATTCGACTATACTGCGTCATCGTCATCTTTATCACGTGGAGTCGGTATATTCCACTATACGTGGCTATCTACCTACCTACCTACCTACTATGACAACTACAGAGGAGGGAAAGACCCACACCCTTAGGAGCTTCGCCCCTAAAAACGCGGGAAGACGGGGAAGTAGGAGCGGCGGGCCCGTCGCCGCTCGTACACCCCGTCTTTCTCCTCGGTCTCTGTTTCTCTCTTTCTCATCATTTCTCTGGTATACGCTCTACTCTCTCCTCTTCTCCTTTCCCTCCTCCTCACGCTCACATCCCTTTTCCACCCCCCTTGCTACACTATGCTGCACAACACAAGGCTATGCACTAACGTGCCTGGATAGCCGAGTGGTTAGGGAGCTCGCCGTAGTATCCGAATCGCGCTTCGTGAAGAACTTTTTTTTGCAGCAGGTATTTTCTCGTTCTTTATATCTCTCTTTCCGGCTCTCTCTCTGTGCTCGTTCTCAGGGTTATTACTAGAGACCGGATTATAGGCAAATGCCTATTTTTTTCCTTGCGTTCCTATCGCGCCACTTTGATATATGAGCATGAATTAGGGGTAAAGGAGGGCTTTTATAGTGTTTTTATAGTGCCTATAAATGCCTATTTTTGGGGTTTGTGCCTAAATGTCTATAAGTGCCCATAAATGCCTATTTTCAAAATTGGTGCCTATATGAACGCTATTTAGCCTCAAATTTTGCTTTCGAGTACAGTTTGAGACCGTAATTCATGTTACCGGGCAAGATTGACGTTTCGGAACTTTATGGGGTGCAACAACCTATAGTTCCCTAGTTCAACAAACATCCGGGAAGCAACCGGTAGCAGCAGTGAAATGGGACGCGCCGGCCACCTTACCCCACCGCACTGACATGGCGCGAGCGGTTGGAGCAGGGGAGAGGAAAGGACGCTATTTCTGCAACCCTAAATGGGAGCACGTCCCAGGCGGGAAGGCGGGAAGAGGAGAGGGGAAAAAAGGAGATTGGCGTCTATGGCCGAGGACGTGGCGGGCGGCTTTTACCGCCGGTTTTCGAATCCAGTGTTCCCATGGAATTGAAGCACCTCCTTGAAGACTTGGGCGTGGTGGGGGAAAGAAAACAGGAGGGGCCGGCGCACAGCAGCAGGAATATGGAGAGCGAATGCGAAACCATGGAGTGCCGTCAGGGGAAAATAGAAAGTAGGTAAAAAAAATCAGATGTGCACATGGCTTTTGTTTCGTTTGTAATTTACTCTTAAAGGGCGCTTCACCAGGTCACATTAGAAATTTTAGTCAGATACTGGAAGTGTTCGCGTGCCCAATGAAGAGCTTTGTACGACAAGAACTTTTTAATTGGTTCATTACGAGCCGTGAAAGCATGATGCCGGTAGATGAGCTTGAAACATTTGCCACTCGCAAGCCAAATTCCTTCCCTGCCCTCTTCGGTATCAGAGAAACTCGGAGCCGGAAGATCACACGACGTTGACGCATCAACATGCCATGCGCACGCAAGATTACACTATGTGCACATGACATGCCCAAGCCAGGTCGTGCGCACAAGCGGTGTTGTATCGTTTCGGCGTTCGCTCTATAGTCTACTGCCTGTTTCTGTGGGATGGATCCGTCTATGCGTTTGGAGAGGCTGGCATGGATCCTGTATCCTTACCACGACACAGCGCGTCGCACAGCTGGAACTGCAGGAACGATGCACCAAAAACATGCTAAGCGTTGTCAGGGCTGGCGCCGGCACGACGCGGGAACGGCGAGAACACGAACACAAAAGAAATATAGGCAGCTAAGTCTCGCATCGCTCTCGATTCGAAGAAAAAACTAAAGAAAAGTGCGCACACATTCCGTTTGTATGTTTTGATATTTCTATTAACTTTCATTCTTCTATTCAAGCAACAGTTGCACAAATTACACATGTAGCCTCGAATAATTCTCGCAGTTTTATGTACTACTGTGACATACACAGGACCATTCCTTGTTGAACTTCACCTCCCCCCACATTGGTGCGCGCGCCCGTGAGATAAAGGGCACGAGGCATTCAGTCTGACATTTCACCTCCTTCCGGGGAGCGTAGCGTTGCAAATCTTGGCAGACGTGATCGTTAGCGCAATGCATGCATTACACTTCTAGCTCTAAACGCTCAAACCTGTTAAGGGGCCCTTTATGGTGTTCACACAAAAAGGAGAAATTGACTCTGCGCTATTAGACCCGGCGAATACAAGGCTAACAGACCCTTCTCGCCTTTTAGCGGTCTGGCTATTGAATCCTGTGCTGCCCTTCCTAGCCATGCCGAAAAGAAGCAGACCCAGGAGCGTGTTTATTCGATGGTGGACACTTAACTTACCATTCTGTACAATAAAAGGAGAGACCGTGTTCTGGAAACCGCTCCCGAAAAGGGACCATTGCATGGCTATGTTAAATCATTAACGCCTTTGTACAATTATAAAATATAACATTTGTTTGCTTTTCTGTCGTAGACCAGGTCGCGCACGTCCTTATTCGAAAATTTGAGTTTTTGTAAAAATTTATTGTGCCTATATTTACGATTTTGGGGGGCCTAAAACTGTGTTTTTCCTGCCTATTTTTGGCGCCTAAAACACGATTTTTTAGTGCCTAAAAATGCGGCCTCTAGTTATTACAGACCCCGCCGCAGCGGTGAGCAGTGGTATTTGCCCAAATTCTGTGGCACATACATACCCGTTCATGCTGAAGATGGCTTTCGGGTGCAGTCACACACCACGCGCACTTTACGCCGAGATCGAACAGCTTCGCTGTTAAAAGAAATTCTAGGCAATAATAATAATAGTAATAATAATAATAATAATAATAATAATAGTAATAATAATAATAATAATAATAATAATAATAGTAATAATAATAATAGTAATAATAATAGTAATAATAATAATAATAAAAGATATCCACGGGGCTGTATTCGAACCCGCCTACCCACCATCCGAGGGCGACCATCGTAACAACTCGGATATTTAGACACTTTTTTCTTTTTGTCGTGGTATTTATTACAATAGAGAGTTTTAGAGTATACCGTACACAAAGCTTGCGGGCGTTGAGGGCGTAGCGTTAGCGTTCGTCACTTAACGGAGCCCGCAAGAGGTGAGCGTACGACGCATGCGCCACGCAAAGCTTTGCGTTGCGCTGTTCTAAAACTGTCTAATTGAGAGTTTTAGGAAACGCTTACGTTAGCGTTAGCGTGCGTCTCAACGCTAACGCTAAAACGGAACGCGCTGCGTGGCAAACGGTGGTCTTTTAGTACAGCGGGAGGCATTCCCGCTAACGCTAACGCAAGCACATATGGCGCCATCTGGACAAAAACACTAAATGCACTGTAGAATCCACAAGTGCACCACTAACTGGAGCTTCAGGATCCAAAAAAAGTCACCACTGCTATCTGCGTCTCCGTGCCGCGTTTGGTTCAGTGTTGTGTCTGATGGCCCGAAACACATCACTTTCTTTCAACATATACCGTAATGGAGTATTCTTCAAGACCCTATAACCTGTATCGGGTTGACTTGTGGCCGTCTTTGCCTTATCTTGGAAACCGGTGAATGACTACAGCGTCGCCATCTCTGCGCGGCTACCAAAAACATGAGCGAACCTTGTAAACAAATATTGTTAAGCCTTCTGCGCGGCAAATCGACTGCGTATCTCAAAAACGCAGCTACTTTCTTGGCACTATACAGCTGTAGAAGCCTCATTACTCAAATCTAAGTCAAATACGAGCATTATTTTGGAATGAATGAGTTTAATCATGCAGGCCGACGACTACAAAGATTCGAAGTGGACGGCTTTCGCTTCAACAGGCACCGCCATCTTGCCCTACGTACGTAATCTCTTGCGTGCGTTAGCATTGAACGCTATTTTCAAGGAATAGCGTACGTACGTAAGAGCTCGGGCTACGTTTACGTTCGGCGCATGCTCGGTGTGGAGCACGCAACGCTAACGCTAACGCTAAATCCTTGCGTTTGCTGTTTCCCGCTATACTAAAACTCGCTAATGTGTATTTAAAATTTTCACAAGCGTTATGACGTAGTGTTGCATTCACTCGGCGACAATAAACGCACAAGCACTGCTATAGACAAGCACTCAACATACATGCATGCATGTCCATACTAAGTCCAGAAAAAAAGGAAAAGTTCTTCAACATATGTCGCACAGGGAGGCTGGTAAGGATGAGAATCGCATCAACACGGGATCATAGTCTGGTCTGATGTTAAGTTCTTCATAAATTTAATGTCCTTGAGATGAATATCCATACGAATGAAATGCATATTTGAAGTAATGGTTGGTTCTGCACAGTGGCGTAAATCCAGAAAAATCGCAAGGGGGGGACACAAATCTGACCATGGCGGAATTTTGTTTTTTTGTTTTTTGAATATAGGTGGTATTTTTAAATATAGATTGAATTTTTAAATATTTTTAAATTTTGTATTTTCAACTATAGGTTCTATTTTTATACACATAAGAATTAGGTCATGCTTTGAAATAAAAACTTAAAAACCGAGCATGGTGTCCGAGCTCGATCAATTGCATTGTTCTATCTTCTTTAAACTAGTCGAGCGGCTTTTGCGATTTCCATAGTTTCACACAGCTGAGGAGTACTAAAAGTAACTCAAACATATGATGTTCGGAAGCTAAATCTCAAGGGGGGGACACTTGCAAGGGGTGTCCCCCCCCTGCCTGAACACAAGGGGGGGTCCGGACCCCCCCTGACCCCCCCCCCCCCCCCCATGCATTACGCCAACGGTTCTGCATTACGATCTCGAATCCGCGTTTTCCACAAAGTGTGCATTCCCACAAGGAAATACATATCAAATGGTACCTCATCAAGAGACGATTGAAGATGCAATTGGTATATGAATTAATGGTAAAATCGTTTTTTACAGTTTTTTGAAGGATATCCCCAAACATAATGGCATCTTTGCGGCTAATAAAACGGTGTTCTTTTGTCCCTGGTACATAACAGGGACGTCAGTTAATTGAAGGAACAAAAATACCTTTTATTTGTGAGCATGGTTTCATCGGCTAGGTACCACTATGGAATTTATAAAGGAAGGTTTTCGTATGAGGAGAAACGTACACTTTCCGAACTCTTTTTAGTGCATCCTGTCCTGGAAGATCGGAATATAATGAGTGGTAAAGTGAAGGTGGAAAAAGCATGCATAACAAATCCTTATATGGTGTCCTGCGTGCCCTTACAAAAATGGATATTTACCGTTTTTAAACGTCCAACCAACGATCTACCAACTTTAATGACGGGCTATGGACTTTGACGTTCTATTAACATACCGTTAAAAGAAAGTTTTTTTAGATGTGAAGCATCTTATGGCGAACCTTAATCCGGTGGTGGTGGTGGTGGTGGTGGTGGTGGTGGTGGTGTGCCGCGTGCCCACCCTTACTGCGCATGCGCAAACAGTTAAAGAAAAAATAAAAATAAAAAACCTTCTCTCCCCCTCCTCCAGGCATCCCTCCCCACGGCAACCACACCCTCACTGCGCATGCGCCTCCCTTCCTCTCTCCCCTCTTACACTCCCCCCTCTCTCCATCCCTGCCCGCGGCGTCTAACTCCCCCCTGCGCATGCGCGTCCCCCCCTCTCTCTCCTCTCCTACGCTCCCCCCTCTCTCCTCTACGCATCCCTGCCCACGGCGTTCACACTCCCCACTGCGCATGCGTGTCACCCCCCTTTCTCTCCTCTCCTCCGCTTCCCCCTCTCTCGCCTCGCGACGCCGACGCAGGCAGCGTCTGCTAGCGAGTATCTTGGTTGAAAAAACCGACTGCTCGCGCTGCACAACCGTTCACTGGCCATCCCGTATATATGGCAATGGATCTTGACCTCCAAGGTGGTGCCGGTGGAAGATTTCACCTGTGCGTTGTTGAACAATAAAAATTCGCAGCGTGCGCGTTAACTAAAAGCGGAGTGCGGGTCTCTGTGTCCAGTCGGAGTCTTCTGTCTCTCATTGCCCATTAGCAGCGATTGGCATGTTCCAGTAGGAAACACTGTTCCATCACTGCCTGCTTTGCGCCTCCCCAGTTTTCTCTCCTGCGCAACGCTGCGATGAGCGCCAGCGTCAACGCCGCCGCCAGTGTAAGCGTTAGCGCCCGCTGCTTCACATCTACACATGGTTCCCTTTAGCGGGAGATGGTGTAATTTTTTTACTTTCGTTTCAAGGAACTTTCCCTAAAGAAAGTTAAAAGAAAGTTTTCTTGCTTTCGTTTAAAGGAACTTTCCCTAAAGAAAGTTAAAATAATGTTTGCCTACTTTTGTTTAAAGGGGCCATGACATGCGGTCACCCAACAATTTGTGGTTTACAGTGAAAACTGGAAGTAGAGGGTCTATTATGCCTGTACAGATATGAAAAGTGGGCCGTAAAAGAATATTTCAGATCAAAACAAGCCCTAGCAGTCGTCGGCTTTAAACCCCGCCCACCGACGGCGACCGCCATTTTGCCTTGGCGCGTGCCCTTACAAAAATTTGTACCAACCGTCAATAGACGTTTTATTGGGAAAAGTCGATGGAACGTACCGACGGTAAATTGAAAGTCAATAGACCGTCTTATATACCAGCTACCAACAATCCGTCGACTATTGGCCACCGATAACCAATAGAAATTTCCTTAATAACTTTCAATAGACGCTAAAGGAACGTTAAATTGAAGGTTGTTAGATTGTTTTTAAACGTGCTACGTACCAGCAACCAACATTTAGTCGACTATTGGCGTCCGATAACCAATTGAAAGTTCCTTTATAACGTTCAAGAGACGCTAAAGAAACATTAAATTGAAAGTTGTTACACTGTTTTGCAAGCGTCCTACATACCCTGTTACCAATGTTTTGTCAGCGATTGGTCATTGAAGTGTTGTTGATGCATCTTGCCTAATAAGATTATTATTGCTTTAGGAGAACGGCCAAATGTAAATGCACTTCTGTGCTACATTATATTACTGAAGGGCCTGCACCTACACTTGGCCGTACTCTTAAATTGAGAAGGATCTCAAGCAGGCAAGATAGCTTTAATAAAGGTCGCTGTAAAGTGCAATAAAGCTTTTCATAATGTAGTTCTTGAAACACACCACATGCTTGACATCGTGATAGTTCCAGCAGGGCAGTTTCAAGTTTACTGTAAACAATAAATGATATGTAAAGTCCAAAAATGTTTGCACAACACATATTTTGAAAGTGTGCCAGGACCTATGACTACATGTCAACTATATCGACACCTGAAGTTCGTGACTGAAGTTCTGATGGAAGTTACCAGAGTTCCTGTCCAATGACAAAAATAAGGGAACACAATTTTTGAAGTAAGATTTATTTTTTAGCACCATAAGCGATTGAATGTGTAACTATAAGTGTCGTGACATAGCACAGAACCTCCAAAAAGGCACTTCATGCGTAAACTGCCTACAGCGTGCCAAAACGACAATTAAATGGTAAGGAAAGGATCAGTTGCATAAATAAAAAATTAATTGTAATAGGCCGACTATATATACGAGGGGACGTCAAAAAGTAAATCAACTTTTGTTATCTCTTGCACTAGGGTTTGCTAACACTGCTAGTATCCAGCGCTGAATTAGTGTCATCTGCAACACTTCTATGGAACATGTCACTCTTATGCCCACTTTACTTGTTACAGTGTAACAGGACGTTAAGAATGGCAGCCCCATCGTCAACCTGCACTAGGGAGAAAATGAGGGCAGTGATTCACTTTTTTTTTGGAAGGTGTTAAACATCAGGAAGTCATCTAATGCAAGCACAGTATGGTGGCATTTGTTAATCACAAAGCAAGACCTACGAATGGACAGCGTGGTTCTAACAGGAAGAACTTTTTTATGTGACGTGGAAAGATAGAGCAAGACATCGACGTTTGAGGGTATGGGGATGGAACACAGACGAATCACAATGGACGAAATCGCCAACAATTTACTTATCAATTTTGGTCCACCGAATTCCATCTGACAAAACAGACCAAATTTTTCGAAAGTGTGAGCAGGGTGGTTCTCAAAGGAATAGTCAGCACCGCATAAGGCATAGAGTTCGGACACCTCTCTTGTAAACATTTGACCCGTTATCAAAATGAGGAAGATGGGATTTTTTACAGCAAATAGTTAATGTACATGAAACTTGGGTACATCGTCATGAACCGAAAGTAAGGCTGAACTCATCACCCCCAGTAGTTAAGGAATGTGTATGTCAACCATGAGCTGGTAAGCAATCCTAACAATAATCGGGAACATGTAAGGTGGGGTAGCCATTCATTTCACTCGAAAAGGCGAAACTGTGAACATTGCGAACTATTGTTATGTGCTACAAAAAAAACCTGAAATCAGATTTAAACACAGTGGAAAATTGCGAAAAGGTGTCGTCCTTCAGCAAGATAATGCTAGGCCACATTCTGCTAAACGGATGGCCAATACAATAAATGAGTTGGGATTGGAATTGCCGGAACCCCCGCTACGCAGTCCAAACCTGGCTCCAAGTGATTTTCAAATGCTTGGAGCATTGATGGAAAAAAATTCGCTATTGATGCAGAAGTCATAGATGCTGTGCAAAATTGGCTACAGGTGCAACCTAAAAACATTTTTCTCTGATGGAATAAAAAAAAACTTGCGATACGTCGGGCACAGCGCGTTGAAGAGCGGGGAAGTTAGGTAAAAAAATAACGTATGTTTCAGTTTTCTATCATTAGAATAAATGTACCTCTTCTCAAAAAATTCCGTTACTTTTTTACTCCCCCCTCATACATAGTAGGTAACAAATAAACTATTTGGAACCATAAACATTTACATTAGAGACATCAGAAGTTAATAAAGCAGATTGACGCTGTTGAGAGTGCACACACAAATGAAAGAGAAAATTAAGAGGAAAGTAAGTGGGTGGTGTTATTTGTAGAAAGTGTGTGCTTTTATAAACAATGTCAAAATGAATCATCATGAACTTGCCCAAGACATATTTACAGCTCACTCTCTCTAACTGTGTATAAACTTGCACATCACAAAATCTGAAAATTTCACAAGGTAAGGTAAGATTGGTGTTAGATTAAGGTTAATGTGACCAGTCAAACACTTGCACATTACAAAATCACGACTCTTCACTGTTGGTTGCACAGTCCATCTTCAGCTGCTCAGGCGACACTGGTTCCTTCGACAGAAGTGGGGCCAGGGTGTTCCTTCTCTACCGTACATTCGTAACCGGAAGCCTAAAATAAAGACAGGAGTAATCACCAAAAGTTCCTCGAGACAGAGCACAACGTACAATATGCTCCCGTCATGCTGGAGTTTTCTTAGTTCTGTGTGGGTACAAATGCAGCGCATGGCCAGTATATTCAGTGGCACCTGACTCCATGCAGTGAGAAATGCAAAAAAAAAAGCCATGCTGCAGAATAAATGCAACAAAAAGCGTGTTGTGGCAGAACTTTTCATATCTTTGATGTCAAAGATCTGAACCTTACTTTACCCTTTTAGCTCGCTCATGCACCAATGTGAAGGTACAGCTCGGAGGCAAAGACGCTCACTGTTAGCTGCATGTGTCGACCACACGCGTAATTGAAAGTTAAATGCTGTGTGTGAGCAATGTTGTTTTATTTTTATTTATTTATTTATTGACGAAATAAAAAATACAAGAACATAGACATATAACTGCACATTCGAAGGCCCTGAAGTAAAAACTGTCGGGGGGGGACCTCCTAACAAGAAATAAATGGGGGTTACAAGATTCTCGGCAAACAGTGAGTCATATATTTTATGCAACTTGTAGTGCGTCAGTAACAAAAGAGAAGACTAATCATAAATTTAAAAAAAATCGTTATGATAATCACAAATGATAAAATGAGTGATTTACAAAGTCAGATGGAAGAAATTACTAAGATAATGGCTGTTATAGGTAAATTCTGTTCTTGCAGATGGCCAAACGTATGCATGAGTGCATCCACACAGGCATATTTGTATTTCTGTAGTTATACTATGATACTCATTCTTCAATAGGTTTCTTTGTAGCGTGCATACACGACAGTACAAAATGAAGGCACATATAGACACAGTGTGTTTCTATGTGTGCCTTCATTTTGTCCTGTCGTGTACATGCGCTACAAAGAAACCTATTGAAGATGTGCTACCAACAAGCCCACATCACATCTCTTGGGAGATTCACTCAATGTGTTTTTTTAAAAAAAGGAAATTCAATGCAATATGCACCTTATGAATATTTTATTCATTCCATAAAAGCACAATATCAATGCACATACATGACAGTATGCACTTTCATCATGCATCCATTGCATGCAAAATAAAATGATGTGTTTCCTTGTGAGTACAACTAATGCAGCTTCCTTCAGGCTGCTCACATTTGGCATGCTTATATATTGTCAGAAATTCGGGTTCACTAAATGACTGCTGTGTGCTGCTAAATTGTGGTCATTAGTTTCAATGGTTCTGGTTGGCTTTTAAAAAGGCAATACAGTAAAAGCTCATTAATTCGAACTCAGTTAATTTGAACTGACGCTCTGGTCCCGGCGCAACCTGTGTACACAATTTCAATGAGCGAAAACTCCCCAATAATTAGAATGCGTCGGTATCCACATCTGTTAATTCGAACTTGGAGCCCCTTGTTTTCACAGCTCCTCCAGAGGTCGGTACAGAGTGATAAGTCAGGGCTGCCAGGTCGAAAAGGCAAAAACTAGCCAGAAAATTGGAAAAACTAGCCAAAAAGTGGCCAACTTGAGCCATGGGCACTAAAAGTAGCCACGCATATGTGAAAACCACTTACACATTTTAAATGCGAAGCATTTCTTATCGAACTTCGCCGACTTTGAGCGTATCTATCTATCTATCTATCTATCTATCTATCTATCTATCTATCTATCTATCTATCTATCTATCTATCTATCTATCTATCTATCTATCTATCTATCTATCTATCTATCTATCTATCTATCTATCTACCCGCCTATGACTTTGTGCTCTCCTGGCCGTATCGTTAATGGGATTTATACCAAATTCGGTATGGCATAACATGACTGTATGACGAACATAAATCGCTGGTCATATCATGAAAATCATGACTAACTTGTCATGAAGAGTATGATTTACATGCCACGCTCATGGCGCGCTCGCGGCCATTTCGTTAGCTTGATATACACCAAATTTGGGATTGAGTGACGTGACTGTATGACGAACATGAATGACAAGTGGTAATATGGAAATCATGACTTGTCATGTGCGACATGACTTGCATGCCACGCTCATGGCGCGCTCGCGGCTGTTTCGTTAGCTTGATATACACCAAATTTAGTATTGAGTGACATGACTGTATATGACGAACATAAATGACAAGGGGTAGTATGGAAATCATGACTTGTCATGTGCGACATGACTTGCATGCCACGCTCATGGCGCGCTCGCGGCCGTTTCGTTAGCTTGATATAGACCAAATTTGGTATTGAGTGACGTGACTGTATGACGAACATAAATGACCAGTGGTAACATGGAAATCGTGACTTGTCATGTGTGACATGACTCGCATGCCACGCTCATGGCGCGCTCGCGGCCCTTTCGTTAGCTTGATATACACCAAACATGGTATTCAGTGACGTGACTGTGTGACGAACATAAATGACAAGTGGTAATATGGAAATCATGACATGTCATGAGCGACATGACTTGCATTCCAAGCTCATGGCGCGCTCGCGGCCGTTTCGTTAGCTTGATATACACCAAATTTGATATTGAGTGACATGACTGTATATCGAACATATGACTGTATAACGAAGATAAGTGGCAGGTGGTAACATGAAAATCTTGGCATGCATGTCATCTACAACGCCATTTACATGCCACGCTCATGGTGCGCTTGCGTCCAGTTCGCTAGCTTGATATACACCAAAATTGGTATTGCGTGACGTGACTGTATGACGAACATAAATGACAGGTCCTAACATGTAAAACATGATATGCATATTATTTAAAGTATGATTTGCTCCTTCCTGGCTGCTTTGCATTACATCGATTCCCACAGTGCGTGGGATCTGCCGGCTTTTTTATTTAAATGAGTAAATGCAAAAGCCTTTCAGCGAAAATGTAAATATGTGCAGCATGAACACTTCACAATCATAACTCCTGAGATTCCAGCATAAGTTCTTGACTTAAGCAATCATTTCATGCATGATCACGTATTGTTTACACTGTCGGAGGATGGACTCTTCACGCGTCTTACATGACTTTTTTTTTAAATGACTGGAACTTGCGACAATAAAAAGTCTATGGTATGATGAGTGCGCTCAAAATCGCAGTTGCTGGCCTTGAAGCAGAAGTTGTTGCTACTTTTGCATTGATTTATTGTGTGATGACGAATCCAGAATTGCAGTCCCTACCTAAGCCTAAGAAATGATAGAAGTAGTTCGGCGGATATCTTACAAGAATTTATTCTTGGGCGAGTTGGTAAGACATTCTAAAGAAAACACTAAACAACTAGGACACTAGAGGCCAAGGTGGCAACAAAAGCGCTCATTAACAATGGTTCTTAGTCAGCGCTTGTGTTGCCGCCTTTCCCACTTTTAACGCGATAGCGTTAAAGAGCTCGTTTCGCAGAAATTCCGGCGTCGGCGTCGGTGTCGGCGTCGTTGGTTGTGAGCGAAAAATCATCATCTTGTCCGTGACCGAAAAATCATCATCTTGTCCGTCACCTAAAAATCGAGAAAGATGCAAATAAAATAAATAATAAAAATTTTCGGGTCCGAGTGAGGATCGAACCCGGGTCGTCTGCGTGGCAAGCAGGTGTTCTACCACACAGCCATGCCTCTGCTTGGAAATACTGTGAAAATAACTTCCTCTGCTTGGAAATGCAGTGAAAATAACTTCCATGCTTCGCAAACGCAAGCGTCCTTTATATAGGCGTCGCAATATAACATGTAATATCCCAGGAATATTGCGTGGTACAAGCGTACATTGCCATCGGGCGTCAGAATATGTGACTATCATAACGATTCCATAGTTTAAAGCCAGCCACCCATTACAAACGGCACACACCTTACTGCGCGTATTCCCTTAACACCACGTAGTGGGTGCATAGCAAGTTCGAAAACATTTCCCACATTTGCCGCGCATAACTTCTCCTGGTTTAAAGCATACTACCCATTACATAGTATGCACTAAGTGATTGAAGTACGCAGTAGGGACGGGATATCGCTATCGCGTTCAACTCTTAAAGGCGAAGCTTAAGGGTCCCCCCAATTTTTTGTCCTTGTTTTTCAGCGTTCACTTGAAATGTGGGATATACAATTTCTGATGTCGGTGAGTGCAGATCGCCCTGGATGCGGAGCGCTTTTGATTCCTGTTCACTTCCAACAGTGGTTTTAATTAAGCCACGTTCTGCAATGGGTGATCCGCAAAATGATGCCCCATGCAATAGTTCTTACCGAGTCGCAGTCACATATCAAAAAGCATTTTTTTTGTGTGTGTGTGCTGAAGCATAGGCGTGCGCACAAGGGGGGGCAGAGGGGGCGGCCGCCCCCTCTACTCACCTAAAGAGGGGGGGGGGCAAAGTCTGCCTCATACATTGACTTAATAGGGAAGGGGGGGCGCTGCGACGAACCTTCACCCCCCCCTGAATGGTAACCCTGCGCACGCCTATGGTCAAACATGACCAGCGATAATCAACGCGACGTATGATAGGCGTAATATACCTACCACGCCGAAGTCTGCAACATGCTCCACGTCGAGAACAAAGGAAGATGCAATACTTTATCAGTAAGGCCACGTGTGACGCCTCTGGCTGCGATAAGTGCGATGAACATCGATCTTGGATCGATAACTGACACATGCTTATTAAAAAAAAAACGCATCAGTTGTGTGACATTGCTTTGACCTCGGAAACGGAGGGAAAAGACTTCTTTCAGCGAGGTCACATAACTCTGCATTGGACAAATTGGCGTTTCGCGACGACTACGCAGTAAAAAGCCACCATTCTGAAATAATGTATTTGCAGTGATAACCAAGTATATTATCTTGGCTTGAGGTTTGCACCGCGACCGGATAGCAGTGGCGTAGCCAAGGGGGGGGGGGGTTGGGGGGGGGTTCAAACCCCCCCCCCCCCCCGAAATTTTTCAATTGTGCTTGCGTATATATACAGGGACACATACAAACGCACGCACGAACACACATAAAGTATGGTTGAACCCCCCCCCCCCGAAAAAAAATTTCTGGCTACGCTCCTGCCGGATAGCGTCAATTGCGGGCGTTTCTACGTGACAAAGTCGTGCACATGACGAGATTATTTCTTGCAACAGCGTAGCTGTTTAAACCGACCGTTAGTCCTTGCAGGGCCGAACAGAAAACTATCATCATCATGAAACGGCACATACTCTCTTCGTCCTAGCTTCATCCTGCTTCAGGCCTTAAGCTGTCTTATTATTATTATTTTTTCGCAGAATGCTCGCCCTGTTCCTACAGTTATACACTATATTAATTAGCAATAACAGACAATGATGTAAAGGAAAGTCAGTGATGTCCTTGACATCATCGTCTGTTTGTGCTCATTAATATTGTGTCTAACAAAGAAGAGGAGCCCTTAAATTTACACTTCTTTCCTGCAGTTATACACGGTTGCTTATGTGTGTTTTATCTTGCCCCGGTTATAACGTTCTAATTATTATCATGGCGTACGCGACATTATGCGAAATACGATTCCTTTACATACAACTGTTCGACAGTTTTCATGGCAGGCATCAGGCGAGGGTATAAACGTAAATGAAAGCATTTGCCAGTATGAATGATGTACTGCAAACCACGTTAGAAATGCACGCCATAAACACGGTGTTGCATCATGCCGATCATGGTACCTGGAAGCGCAAAACACACGAGATACACAAGAAGAACGAGACAAGACGAGCCCTCACTTCAAGCCATAGGTCGGCATACTCACTCATGAGTCGACTCACGAGACTCAGCCTCAGATCTGGCTTGAGTCTGAATCTGAGTGAGTCCCTGTGAGTAATATTTTGGCGAGCTTGAGTATGAGTGAGTCCGGTTGAGAAAGTGTTGAGTGAGTCTGAACCCGTGTCAGTCCGCTTGAGGAAAATTTCGGCGACTCTGAGTCCGAGTGAACCCTAAGGGCTAAAGATATGAAGAATTTGTTCTTGGGCGAGTTGGTGCCTGAGTTTGCTAAACATGCTAATTTTGGCACAATGCTAAAAACATAAAAAAGACAGAGGAAAGAGACAGTGGAGCGCCAAACTACCAACTGTTTATTGCCGGCAAAGGCTGGAAATCAAGAAAACTTGATTTCCAGTCTTTGCGTCAACATGTCAATACGACAGCTGTCGAATAAAAAAGGATATCTCAGATTGATACAATACAAAGGATGTGTCACTGACAAAGGCGGACCCATTCCTTCTAAGTTGAAACGCTTATGTCACATCAATTGTATTGTATCAGTGACATATCACTGATACATCAATTGTATTGTATCAATCTGAGATAAACTTTTTTAATCGACAGCTGTCGTGTTGACATGTTGACGTCACACTTTCACGCCACTGCGCATGCGTGGAAGCTTTTTAATTTCCAGCCTTTCCCGGCAATAAACAGTTGGTAGTTTGGCGCTCTCCTGTCTCTTTCCCCCTGTCTTTTTTCGAGTTCTAAGCTTTGCGCCAAATTAACATGTTTAGCAAAGTAAGGCGAAATTTTTCATGAGTGATTCTGAGTGAGCTCCACATTTTTTGCTGACCTTTACTTCAAGCTGAACTTGCGTATCTTCTGCGCTTCCAAGTACCATAATGTATCATTGCAATTTGCAAACTCACCCAAATATCTGTTCTCCATAGCGGCTGCATCACTGTTGGTAATTGTACACAACTTGGGCAGTTTGTACGGCGCGGAAGATACAATATGAACGTTGTTCTCTGACGCTATTCTGGCAGATGTGTCAACGAGAGGGTTAAAGAGCGTAGTTTAGACGGGTGCTATATACGAGACGGGAGGCTTTCTGGGTAAGAATCTCAAGCGATGCCACTGCTCCGCCGATTTTCAGCGAACGCAGCTTTTAAACATGAGCAAACACAAAGGAGAGCGCGAGATTGCTGAAGCCTCCTTCGTTCATGAAGCAGGAGAGAAGTGCGTTAGTCGGCCACTGTCTAACGCAGAGATTGGTTATTCCAAAGGTTTCATTTAACGCGCTCGGTTACAATTTCTCGAATCGATGTCACTCTCACTGTTGGGGTTTGTACGCCTTCATGCCAAGCTTGCATCCCGTGTAGCGTTTATGTTTCTACATGTTAACCTCCGGTTTCCTTCTGCCGGCCAAGCCTTTCTTTTCATGGCCTTGGATAGCAACAGAGAAAGAGGGAAAAACGAGAGGTATTGTAAAGTCGCGGGGCTGCGACGTGCTCGTGCAAGAGCTGCAGAATATAGCGCCAGCCTTTACCTTCTTGAGAACCACTTCAGGACGGAATATACATTGAACCAGGCGAAAACCGGCAGTGCTGCTTACACAGACAAAGCACCGGCAAATAGTGTCAGAATTCACAGACTTCCAGAGAATTTTGTCTCGTTTGTTGAAGGAAGGGAGCGCCCTTTACGTAGTCAAGGGAGTCTGTAGCTTCAAGGGTGGTTCCGGGGAAAAGGAAAGCGAGGAAGGGGGGGAGGGTGTCGGATAGAGCACTGCACGGGCTCGGGCCTACCCGAAAACCCGGGCCCGGCCCGGCCCGTGGGCCGGGCCGGGCCGGGCAAAGTAGGTTTCACGGCGGGCCCGGGCCGGGCTCGGGCCTGAAGCTCCGGGCTTAGGGCCGGGCCCGGGTTTTAGGTGGCGGGCTCGGGTCGGGCCGGGCCTGGAATTTTCTCAGTTCTTAAAGGGACGCTAAAGTGAAACACTGACTGATAATGTGTACTTTGAAAACTCGATTGCCATTCATTTCACCACGATAACTTTATTAAAGCACAAAAAAATCGAGGTCAAGGTTCCATTTTAGAATTTCGTGCGTGGCGTCGCGGATTTCAAACTGTATTCGTCGTATTTTGGGGGCACTGGCTCTTCAAAATTTCCTGAAACTTGGCATGTAAAGTTTTTGGGCCACTCAGAGGTCAATTTACTTCATTTTGACCGATTAGGATCCACGTAGGCCCCAGTAGACGCCGTCAGAATCTATGACGTGACGACCTCTGCCGCACGAATTTCAAGGTTGCGTCGCCACCCACATTCTCGCGCTTACCGAGAGTCTTAATTGTCACGGCAAGCGTGGTTATTTTGGAATTGTAAAAGAGGAATTTACTGGTAATAGAAACATTATTCTTATTTTTAGTGTCCCTTTAGGTTGTTCCAAAGACATTGCGCATACATATATCTTTCACATTTTATCTCGAAAAAGAAAAACGCTTCGTTTTTGTGGGGCAAGCTATTTGGAGTTCTAGGTTGGCCAAGTACTCAACTTCTTTTACTTCTTGCATATAAGGCTACTTGATTCATCTTAAATGGGTGAGCTAAAAGTAAGTAGACCAGACGCTTACATGGTTAACATCTGGCTCTTCTGGGCTTTATTCGCATTCTTTATTACTTTATATCCCAAATGTTTTTCTGTGATCACAGTAATTGAATTAATGTAATAAATTTAAAACTTATCATCGCAAGAGCTCTAAAGCTGGGAAACGATATTGGATATCCCAGCCTTCCACTAAAACGAAAGGACTGCACGGAGTCTCGTTACATAGAATCCCTATAAAGACATTTGTTTTCCGTGGCTCCGTCACGGCTCCCAGTGGTCATGTCACGCGAGATGGACATGCACAGCCTGCTTTGTGCACCCACATTGTTAGCGCCTGAGCTCTCGTCTTGTTCCGCTATAGCAGGGGTCTCAAACTCGCATCAGCTAACGGTCTGCATTCACAAAAATTTACTTCCGCAAGGGCCAGGACAGTGGGTAGGAGGGGGTGGGGAATAGGTTGTACCAAATGTCACCTAATTTTGCCATTTGAAATACCTTTTCCATATCTCATATATCGGTCATTTCTGAAGGTTCTTTGGTGGCGATATTCCAACAACATATCTATACCCATCTCCAAAATGTCTAAAATCTGGACGCCGATTCTGAAATATAGACTTTTCTTTCACGGTTATGTCTCAAGGCATGCTGGACGCACGGTGTGTCTCAGAAGAAAATGCTTTATACCTGTCATGTGTAGCTTAAAGACGTACTTATAAAGAAAATAATTAAAATGGGACGACGGCACTCGTGTGCGGGCTGCGGGGTGCGTGTTTGAGACCCCCTGTGCTATATAGTGTGAGAGATACATGATGCTGACTAAAACAGCGTTGTATTGTGCAGGAATAGCATAGGCTATTAAACAAGGCGTCGGGCAGAGTATATTCGCTTAAGAAATGTCCAGCTTGAAAAAAGACAATTATGAATTCCGTGTCATGTGCTTGAGGTCCCTTTACCTCGAACCATATGAGTAAGCGTCGAAAAGCTTATTCGCGCCTTTATTACCAAACTGAAACAAACCTCGAAAATAGATGACATCTCTTCGTCCACCTCCTGTCAGTCGTATGCCTGCGTAGTCCAATGACCATCTTCTACCAGTACAACATAGTTAGGAAGGCGTAAACCATTATAATATGGAAAGAGAGGCAGATAGTGGTGCAAAAACATGCATAACAAACACTGCTGAAAACTGCAAGGAGAAACCCTCAAAGAGTTTTATAGATGACATTGAAGAGCGGCATGATGCTCGGGAGCGAGAGAACTGAAGAGATGAGCTGGACAGCTATGTTCATTGTGGAAAAGTCCGCAAAGACATCCTAAATTTGCTCCAGTGGTGGAAGTTAAAAACAAAGACTCGCGACGCCTTCACAACTCGCAAGACAGATTTTCTCCCCTGCGGCTAGCGCAAGCAGGGCGAGAAACTTTAGCGCGGCAGGATATGAGATGAAACAGTACTTGGCGTGCTTAAAGCCGATATCCTTTGATAATTTGATTTTGATAATTTGATCACAATGACATGTGAAGAAACAAGCTGTAAGATATGCCACAAAAAACTGCTGTAGTTTATATACTAGCAGCAGTGTCATAGATGAAAAGAATGCTATGACAAATATTTTTTTCTTCCTTTCGGTAGCTTATACGTACTTCTAAAGGTACACGTGGTGCGCGCGGTTCATTAAAATTTGTCTAGGTTAGTGTAGTTACAAGAACGTAATAAATTTTGATTTCTTTCTCTATTTCTCTTTCTGTGGCAAGGTGCTACTATGCTGAAGACAGGCGCTACGTATCCAGAAGGGTACACGATTGGCTTTGTCGTTAGAGCATGTTTTAAATTTTAATAGACCGCAATGTAAACAAAGGGAAGAGAGCATGCTGTTCCTTGTGTCCTCTGTTTTAGGGGTGAAGCTCCTTAGGGTGTGGGTTTGTCCCTCCTTTGCAGTATGTAGTATACTACATAGTAGTAGTAGTAGTAGTAGGTAGCCACGTATAGTGGAATGTACCCACTCCACGTGATAAAGATGACGATGACGCCTGATGACCATGAAGAATAAGCGCGTTATAGTGGAATGTACCCACTACACGTGATAACGATTACGATGACGCTGATGAGGAAAACAAAATCAGGAGAACCCCCTCCTTGTGTTCCGTAGAGCTCTCGAACAAAATCATCATCTACCCCATCGAGTGGGCGAAATTTACGGGGATTGACGGTTTACCAGATTACCTCCGGAGCTTCGCCCACTCATCATCATTCAGTTCGTGGATATGGGGTGATTTTTTTTATTGCGCTTTGTACTGAAACTGAACTCATGCTGCAAATCACTTTCCTTGCTACAATATCTGCTGCGAAACGCTCTTGATGATTCCCATGGTTGATGTCTCGGCACCCAGAACGGCAGCCTTAATTTTTCACAATTCACCGCATTTTTATTCTCTTTTGGTCGGTGTCCTCGTCTTGTTATTCAATGATTCTTCCCGACCAGACGGGTATAGGTCGAAGCCTTCATTGCGTCTCCATAGTATTTGCAGAAAAAGTAGGTACAGTATATCACTACCAAGCAAACATTCATTGCATCCAGTATACCAGCTCACCTGTTTCCACCATGAGCCCATTTTTACAAGAAATTACCGTAGGTTAAAGTATAATTGTTAGCGAAGCATGCGCCACCAAAGCGTATATATTTGCCACTTGAAACACCTTGTTGTCGATTCCATCTTCGGGTAACACCACCTAGATTATTGGATCGGGCCCCTGTTGGGCCCGATCTGCGGTCGGGCCGGGCCGGGCCGGGTAGGCGAATTTTTTCCTCGGGTACGGGCCGGGCCCGGGTCTGTCTTTGAGTCACCGGGCCGGGCTCGGGCGGGTAAGTTTAAACAAGGGCCGGGCCCGGGCCGAAAATCCCGGCCCGTGCAGTGCTCTAGTGTCGGAACAGTAGCGTGGGGGCATGCCCCCACTGGTTTTAAACCTGTGGGGGCGACGGCCCCCCACTGCCCCCCCCCCCCCCCCCGGTTCCGGAGCCCCTGTGCACATGTACACCTCCGCGAAGTACTCCGGTACGGCTCGCGTTTCGAATGACGGCCGTGTTCGAATAATAACACTGCATACAATTTGCTACGTCTGCTTGGAATTCGCCATTAGACAGCCATATGTGAATGAAATTCGTCACAAGCTCCGCTGCGAGTCGTCGAAATAGCTGTCGGGCGACGAGCGCTCACCTGAAGACGAAGACGCCATTTTGACTGTGAGACGCACGTAAAACGTGCGACGTTTTCAAACGTGCAAAAACGCGAAATGACACTCCATAAATTAAAACAAATATGAATATCTCCTTGGTGCGTACTGCGTCTCTTTGTAAACAGCATCCGGTAGAAAGCAACGTAATGTTGTTTTTTTTATGATTTTGACGCGAAAAACACGGACGCAAATTGGGATTATATTCTTCAGCGGTGGCACACGCCCAGTTTGGCTCCGTAGCCTTCCCTTCATTGCCAAGAAAAGTCCGCGAGTATATACAAGGCTATTCCACGTTTTACCCTTTACCCTCCTCTTTTCCTTCCTCACATCAATCCTCCTCATGCTCACTGCCCTTTCCCACTCCCTTGCTGTGCAATACTATGCATGGCTATGCTATGTCAGGAGCTGCTTGGCATATAGCCGTTTTATGTGGCTATTTCACTGGTCACGCGAACCGGTGGAAGGAAAAGTTTAAACAGCTCCGCTATTAATAATTGCATCTTGACCTTGGTGGCGCGCACATCACCGCCTCGTTGTAAGGGCGGTGTTCACAGCATCCACCAATCCACTGAAATCGAAAAAACTCGAATGGTCCGTTATGCAATCGCATAAGATGACCCGTAGGCGAGAGCCATCCTTTTTTTTTTTTTTTTTTTTTTTTTTTGTTCTCAGTCAATCGTGTCTCGCCCTCTAACTCGAACCCCGCCGTCAAACTCGAAAGCTTTCTGCGCCTATAGCGTGGCCTCCGGGATAGGAGGCATTGCAAGCTTTGCTGCACCTCACGTGCCTGCAGGATCGGCCCACCTAGGTACAAACGACGAAGTTCTGTAATAAAGTCATCACTTGGCGTCACAGATACTGGTGACCTGTGACATCGTGGGATGTCGTCATCACATGGTTTCTTCATAATAAGTCTTCAGAATGAGCTGGGTACAATTTTTTTTTTCACTGTAAGTACCCTCTAATATAGTCTTTCTGAAGAAGAATACCAAGTTCGGTCAATTAATTTTTTATGGAAACCACATTGAGCTGGTCGTGCATATAAGATTATGGGTGACTACGAATTATATACCAGGTTGTTCTTTGCCTTCCCAGTTTTCCCAGCTTGTGCGGGTTATGGAGGGAAAAGCTGTCAAATGACCCCTTCCCTGCGGCCGCTCCATGTAAACACGCCTACGTGAACTGTGTTAGCTCAACTTTACTTTGAAAACAATGTGGGCGATTATAACGTTAAACTACCCCGAATTGATTCCTCCCGTTTAGGTCGTTAGCTGTTTATGATTGGTTGAAATTTTCCGGGTCATGCTCCCAGCCATAGGCGTGCGCACCCGGGGGGGGGAAACAGTCCCCCCCCCCCAGTCATCTAAGAGGAGGGGGGCGGGGGAGGAGGGGGGCAGCGCCCCCCTCCTCCCCCCCCCCCCCCCGGCAGATACACCTATGAAACAGAGGCATCTCAGCATCGAGTATCCGTCACGTGCGTATTTTAATACAGTTCAGTGCATGGTTCAGTGACTGAAGCGAACCTGCCCCTGCGCACATCTTGCGCGATTGCAAGACGACCGCAGCGTTCGCTACATGGTTGAGCGTCCGCTTCCAATGCGCGAAGTTCCAGGTTCGATTTCCGGTGCCGACCGGAAACCCGCAGGTTTTTCCTAATGGGAAGGAGAGTACATCGACCTGGCTCGGTTGTTTCTGGGTACTCATCTCGAAAGGTGGCCCCATAAGGCTCTGCAAAGGCCCCTGGGCGCACCTTAATACACCGTAGTCTTGGTGAAATAGTTGAGCATCCGCCGCTGCTGTGGAAGGCAGGGGAATTGCTGCCGCCGGGTACCTAGCCGGAGCTACAAGCGCGCTTCCGGCCAGGTGCTCGGCAGAACGAAGTGCACAGTCGCCTGGTAGGGCACCCACCCTGTGGGAAATTGGCGGCATAGACTGCCAGACCTAGTAATAAGGTCATCCTCATTTTTTCCCTTATTTTTTTTGCGCTGTTGCAAAAATGACACTCTATTCACATGTATTGCATAACATTTCTTAAATTGACTATTGATAACGACAACAACACTTAGAAAAAAAGGTCGTCATATACACTAACTAAATACTCATTAACGGTTACTTGTCACAAAAAGCACTAATCTCTTGCTATGCTCCATCTCAGAAGTACCTTGCAGCACTGTGGAAGCTGCAGGGTTTGTTAGCCAATAGGAAAGGCGAAAGCCCCCTCGAGAGGTGTTCATCCGCGTCGCGTCGTCTGCTCGTCGTCTCTTCGGCGTGGGCTCGCCTACCTTGTCGATACTTGCTCCCTGCAGTTAATATAACAGGCATAAACCTCTTCGGGAACGCCACCTCGCCGTTCATTTGATGTTCAGAAACCCACTTTTACAGGGCGCGTTCACTGGCGTTTGTGACAAGCGGCTTTTTTTTGTTACCCTTGGTTGCATGGTGAGGAACGCAACAGTTTTATTGCGATAGCAATTATACGGACACTCTAGGCTAGTTTTTGCCGTCGCCGTCATGTCCCGTATATGTATATGTATCTATATATTTATAAAAACCTGAAAGAAAAATAATTCAGAAAAATGTTTCCGACACGCGGCATCGAACCAGGGACCTCTCGCTCTGCAGCGCGCGGCGCTAACCGCTCAGCCACGAAGGCGAACGTCCGTCAACGTTCAAACGGCGAGCTATTTATATACAGCGAGTTTTCAGCGTGTTTTCAGCATTACTAGCGAGATGGCGCAAAGGCCGCGCTTGCGGGGCTTAGCTGGGCTAGAGTGACCTAGAATAGGGGGAGTGTCCAAAGCGCCGCGCGAATACATGGGAGGAGTGAGGGCCTTTCGCGGTGAACTCCGCGGCGCTGCCGTGCCAGACCCGTGGGCTTTCTCCGCGGTGGAAGCTGCGTCAAAGCAGCGAGCGTCTGCTACGCGCCCGATATTTTGGCCGCTATTAGCCAACGTTGCGGTAATACGGACAAGATTTAATACTGCGTCACTGTAACATAATACTGCACCGACTCACCGCACAGAGAACACGTTTGTAGGTTATGAAACGGGGATTTTGTATATTTCCTTTCAGCTGCTTTGTCACCGCAATCGTACGCAGTTATACGCGCCCGTTTGAGGAACGCATTCTGCGCACACCCATCGTGAGCGAAGGTGCTTAATTTAGTTTCGTGTGGAATGACGAACGTAAACGTGCTGCAGAAAAGAATAAGCTGGAGATCACAAAGATAACCAGGAGAACGTAGCAGATATATGCACGTAGTAAATAGCTATCTCATGCAAACGCGTTTGCACACTTCATATCATTTCTTTTACTTCGTGTTTTCATAGGAAAAAGGACAGAGTAGACCGAAAGAGCGCTCTTTCTGTCTACTCTGTCCTTTTTCCTATGTTCGCGCGCTGCAAAAACTTGCCAGTATGATCATAAACCAACTAGCCCAAGCTTCCACACTGGTAAGCTACATTTCGTGTTTTCGATTTGTTTTACAAGGCTGCCTTCCACGCTCTGCTGTTTCAAGCCTTTTCATGCGAAGCGGAATGCGCCACGGTGCCAAAAGTAAAAAATAACTCGCATGACTCTCGCGTGTCCTCCACTTGGTAAGGCAATGGCATCACTAACTTGACATGCGTGTGATTTGCGTAACGGCTAATTTTGTGGCGCGCAAACCGACTATCTTCGGCCAGAATTATTCTGACGATGCGCGGTCTAATGATTTGTCTCCGTCAGGGAATGGAAACATGGTGATCAGCAATAGCGATCTCAAGATGTGAGACTTGCCTATACGTTTGAAGAATTGACCGCGTAGGTAAAATGCATGAAAAACATAAAACTCACAAGGTCCCTTATGCCTAAGACGACTCGACGGCGAAAGCAGTGGTCTTCTTTTTCTTCATTCGATCCCTTAGTCCTCCACCGCCCCCCCTCCGAAAACTTTCTGCACCTAATGTTGTTTCGCACTGCCCGAAGGCACTGCAAGGTTTCTGCACGTCACCTGGTTTTACATGGCCTCCGTGATCGGCCCACGGATCACGGAGGCAATGCAAAATGACCATGTCAGGTCATGACGTCATCACATGACGTCACGCTAAATGACGTCATGATGCCGTCACAAACTTTATCAATCTATGACGTCATGATGACGTCGTCACGTGATACTTTTTTGCATCACCCGTGTTGACGACGCGGAACGCCGGCGTTAGATTTCCGCGTTTGATGAGGCATCTAAGGCTTTCAGCTTTAAAGAAAGACAAGACAAACCAAAGTAAATGAATCGATAACAGTGCACCATCGTGTATGCCTCACTTCATGTTACGAGCGATCGCCCGAAAACGAACGTGATTCTCAGCTCACAGCACCTGATTACACACGCCGTGGTACGTACACAAGAGGCTTATTATTGCTTTGCCTATCAGACCATCTCTTTATATTTATTAAAGACATGACAGACACGCTGTGTCAGTTAATGGAAAAATTTTGAGCTGTCAGTACTATAGGGAGCTTCAGCACGAAAACGTGGCGTACGCTATATTAAGCTCATCAGGAAAAAGCGGGAAATTGTAGCCGGCTGCCCTGTTGTCGCGCACTCAATTGCAGCAGGAACAATTGCATTTCATGTAACTCCTCGTCTACCGAGAACCTTCAAAATATCTGAGTTAAGAATGAGTTGCTTGAAACTGTCTTCGTTTCGTACGGTGAAGGTTTGAAGCGATGCACGCTTCTCGCGGAAATGTTTCATACTGACGTTAAGCGATCCCTCTAGATAGAAACAAACCCGACGCTGGACCCGACGCTGGACCAACCCGATATCTGGACATTGGTACTGTATTTTCAATAATACGCCTTTTATGCACAATCCTGTGGAATTGCTTTTTTTTTAAATATCAGAACTTAACTCACGCTTTGCGCTCGGTGAGCCTTGTACGCTACCTCAGAAGCCAAAATAAGCCAACAGTATTGAGGTCGTATGACCGTCTCTATTCTTTCTTTTGTTTCCCTCACGTCTTCGCGATGTGCTCTGCTCATAATAAAGTGCTAGTCGAGGCTAAGAAATTGTCGAATGAAGCGGTGTACATATGGCTAGAAAACCACTGGCGTACAGGAGCAGTGGTGCTAGTGGTGAGCGAAGCGCTCAATGCGCGTAAGAATTCCAGCCAACGGCGCGTGTAATTTACCTTCTTTTATTACTCTCAATTCTTGCATAAGCGATGCCATTGCCCGATTACCCGTGCGAAGAAGTTTCTTTTCGTTGTTTCCTTGTCTCTGCTCATTTTGCGCGTTTTTACGCACGTATCACCGTTGTCAAGCTCTATCAGTGGAACTAGGCCACGCTGATGCCGCATGACACACGATTTTTTGCATTCTGTTGTTGCCCCCGCACTAACACAACGCGTAAAGATGGGTAAGCTCCATTGCGCACCGCATTATTAAAGTTAAGTAGACTTGAAGCGCCCTGTGTGGAAACCCAGCGCCAAAAACTACAGCACGTAGCAGACGCCCCTCGCTTTCCGCGCGCTCCCGAGCGCGGAAAGCCCACAGGGATCCGGCGCAGCAGCAGCGGCGCGGCAGTTCACCGCAAAAAGGCCCACGCGGGAGCCGGCGCTTTGGACACTCCCCCTATTCTAGGTCACTCTAGCTGGGCGCCCCGGCGTTTGTCGCGACGCGCGTTCTCAGGCGCTCCTAGCTCTCCGGCGCGCACTTCGCCCGAAGGTGGGGGGGGGGGGGGGTAGATGCCCGTGGGCGCGCGCGCTTATCTCGCGGTGGCGGAGAACGGGGCTTTCGGCGGAACGATAGCGTTGTAGTTACCGGGCGCGCGAAGGTCACATCGCTCGCTGCAGTCCCCCCCGTTTGCGAAAAGAGCACGCTTTTCAAACACAGCGAAGTAACAACTGTGACATTTGTTAGTTCGCGCTCGTCTGTACCTGTGAATACGTTTCGTGCGTCCTTTTTGGTTGAGCAGCGCGTTAAGTGTCGAGCTGTGAATGTTTTTAGTTCGCTCTCGTCCTGTGCGTGTTGTTTTCGTGCATCATGTGTGCGTGAGCAGCGCGCTGCACGTTTAGACATGCTTGCCATTCGTCGCTTGACATTCCAATTTGTTGCTATCGCATTCAATGCTTCGCCTTGTGGCAAAACTGTGACTTTTTTTATAACAGCGTTCATACTGGCGCTTTCACCGGGTTCTTTTCTGACAGCACCAGACGCAGTTAGCGCTACTAACCCATGCTTCTTTCTTAAAATGCTTAATGTTTGACCTACAGCGCTCCGGAGATTCAGTCGATGCACTTTCAGCGGCCATCGCGCACCATTCTTGAGTGGAAAAGCAAATTATTTGCACAGAAAACAATATAAACATTCATGGTGTTTCGCATTGTCAACGCATCACCGGCGCTAATGTTGTGGTGCCGTCTGCTAAGTTGACATCAAACCACTTTTACGGTTCGACACCGCCTCGCTAGTCCTAGTAGCATCAAAACAAACCAGCGAATAATAGCGATAAAAGATACCTGATGCTTTGCCCTGACCACTTATTTCTATTTCTTGCTGTCCGGGCAGAGAGCCACTAACAAGCCCAAATTCGGATGGAAGTGTATGACCGGGGGTGTATGGGGGCTGCCATGTTGTACGTCATCTCGGCTAGGGTGGCTATTACGGTTACCAGTCGGTAATTTCTGCAATATTTTAGAAATTGCGAAGTGCATGCATGAGGGGCCTAACGTTACACGCGTCGCTGCAACGCGTCATGCAAGAATCACAGCCACAACCCTTGTACCTGGTTGATAATGAAGCATTTACGCCCGGAACTCTATTATGTGCCTCGCAAGGATACTGCCTGTGTACTCCTCGTAGCTTCGGCAGTGCTGCAAGGTAGTTGTGAGATGGAGTATAAGTGAAGGTAGCGATTTTCGCTAACTGGTTAGTAAGTGAATAGTACTAATGGTCAGTGCGTTAATAAATTGTTGGTAAACGCACTAGCCACTTAGTAACCATAATAATTCTAGTGGATTCGCAGTGCGTGTGCATTGCCATATCAAGTTATTTCTGCTCCACAAGCATGCAGGGTGTTTCAGCTAACTAGCAACAAGTATTTAAAAAAAAAAAACGCCAGGCCTGCGCGGAACGCGCGGCACAGTCACAGCGAATGCTGGAAGAGCGGCCTTTCTAGAGCCTTTTAAATGCGAAGCATTTCTTTGCGTACTGTGAACACTTTTGCGTTTCTATCTATCTATCTATCTATCTATCTATCTATCTATCTATCTATCTATCTATCTATCTATCTATCTATCTATCTATCTATCTATCTATCTATCTATCTATCTATCTATCTATCTATCTATCTATCTATCTATCTATCTATCTATCTATCTAGTCGCCTACGTCTGGGTGCTCTCGTGATCGCCGCCTTAACTTGGGGTAGAGTGTACTAGAGCAGAGGAGTGCTCGGAACGGCCGCAGCACCAATGTACAGAAAGTGAAGCCTTCAGAGGGCCAATCCGCTCGCGGCCGCTGCGATCGGTAGTCTGCAATGTGTCGTCGTTTTAAGCGTGGCGCGCGGCTCCACCAAAGTGGTGCAGAGGTAGAATGCCCGCTTCCCACTCGAAAGGCTCGGGTTCGATTCGCAGCTGTATGATGATGATGATGAACAAAATTTATTCATTTGGCAGAAAGATCCCCTTTCGCCTTTCAGAGGAGGGGGGGGACCCAACCTAGACGGCGGCCATGATCCCGTGGGCCCTGGTGGCGTCTTCGGCCTGCCGTATTAAGCGGGCTTGTAATTGTGACTCGGAGCTGAGGAAGCGCGGCCTTCCATCCACACCCGTCTGGGAATTCGCCTCTCATGGGGGCCTCCGGGCACGCCCATATCATGTGGCTCAAGTCCGCCCTGTTATTACAGAATTTACACTTGTCCGAATGAAGTTCCGGCGCGAAGTAATGCATCGTTACCGGACTATAGGGAACGTATGTGTCTGAAGGAGGCGCCACGCCACCGCCTGTACTTTGTTCAGTGACGAGAGCGCTGGAGGATAAATTCTCCTGCTTAGCCTATAATACTGCGTGATATCTCTGTAAGTGGTCATTCGTTCAAATCTCTCATCATCCTCCCAGTTCGAGCAGGGCAATCCAGAGGCTCGGTCTGTGAGTCCTCGAGCTGTCTGGTGTGCAGCCTCATTGCAGGGTAAGGAGGAGTGAGCGGGGTGCCCAGACTATATCTATTGGTCGCTGGTCTTCGTGTTCAGCCAATATTCTTAGTGCTCTTTGTGATATTCGCCCTCGTGCAAAGTTTCTCACAGCCGTCTGCGAGTCGCTAACGAGTCGAGGTGGATGCTATTCGCCTCGTGTGCGACCGATGGCGGCGCTGCGAACGGCGCTCCGGTGACGCAAGGGCGGGGATTCGGCTTTTGTCGTCTGCTACGCTCTGGCTAAAACAGCAGCATTTTCGTTATAGTTCGCTCGCGTCGCACGGCGTTCCTCGACTACTAGGCTGCATTTTCATCTTATGATATTTCTTGAGATGACTGATAGCATTACATTAAGAAACGTTAACATTTAATATATCTTCTGTATATCCGACAGCCATCGCGGTCAGGTTCATGCCCCCGAGTTCGTAGCGTCGCTCACTGGGCTGAATGGCGTTGAAATAGCTTACGTGAAAGCGCGAACGCCCCCGCCAAGTGTGTTAAAGAGAGTCTCCGCTGCTTTGAAATCGCAGCGCGATCAATTTTGCGGCTTATTCGCAAAAATCAGCGTTGTGTAAGCAGACTTGAGATGAACGAAAATTCACGCTCCACTCCCAATTGTAGTCATGTGGACTTGTGTAGACACGACAGCCGACAAAATGAAATCGATAAGTTCATCGACCAGCGGGTTATTGCGGACCACTAGCATAGATTGGGCGAGCTGGATGCAAATAAGATCGCTCGGAAATGAAACGCCAGTAGTGGTGCGCGTGGTACAGTTCGACTCTTATGATTAGAGATAGATACGTTCATGAGCCGCATTCATGTTTTAGATCGCGCAGTGCTGCCTACTCGACTGTGCTAGCCTGTCAATGGTAATGACAGGATGGCGTGCACTATATAATGCTTGGGCAACGCGATCCGCTGCAGTGTTCGCGTATCCCTTGACACCAATAGTACAGCTTCGTAAACATTAGGAAAAATCGGCGAATGTGTCCAGGAAGAGGAGAAAGAGAGCTCTTTCCCACCATTCTTCTGGCCCCTGTGGCTGATTATTGTGATTCTTTACCGTGCTGTAACAAGATTGAATATTTTAAGGTGAGCGATTCCTCATCAAATGCGAAAATTCACCGTCGGCGTCCCCCGTCGCCAGCGTCAACACGAGTGATGCGAAAATTCATCACATGATGACGTCATCATGACATTCCAGACCGCCAAAATTTGTGACGTCATAACGTCACGTCACATGATTACGTCATCACATGACATCGTCGCTTTGCATTGCCTCCGTGATTGGTGGGCCGATCTCGGAGGCGATGCAAAACCAGGTGATGTGTAGAAAGCTTCAGTGCAAAACCACGTTACGTCCAGAAAGCATTCGGTGGGGGGGCGGCGAAGGAACAATACATTGACTCAAGAAAAAGATTGCGTTCGCCTTCGAGTACAACTTAGGCAAATGCATAAGGAACTCGAGTCTCTTTAGTACAGTGATCGCACCAAGCCACATCAGGAGTCGACCTTTGAGACTGATTTACAGTATTTTATTGCAAATACATCTTTCGATGCGAAAGCTTTATATTTATCAACGTTAGTATAATTACACTAATTATGTCACAGCATATTTTCAGACCACCGTGAACGAGTGAACAAACGTCGATTTATTAACGTAAGGATTAAAATATGTTGCAAAAAAAATAGAACAAAAACAAAAGAAAATCACTTCGGACAACCTACCGATATTTCATATCCCCGTCGTGCATCCTCTTTAGACTCACCCTGTTTATTTCGTGTTTCAATTTAAAGTACTTACGACGCGCTTACACAGCAGCGGCTAAAAATGTGTATTTAATCAAACGTTGTTGCCGGTAACGCCACTTAATTTATTTGAATGACATCACACGTCGTTTGTCATGCTCCGAACATATGAATTGAATCGAAGGAGCAGGCTTGGCAACCGAACACGCGCAGCACGCGGTATACATTTATTGCGCTTTAACGCAGACATGGAAGCTGAAGCCCGAACGCTGAAGTCAGTTATCGAAAACAGGCAGGAAAGTCATTTCGGGTGCGCCACAGCCATAGAACAGTCGCGAAAAGAAAAATTCACCATAGAAACAGATGTACACATGGATGGCTAGCAGACGACAACAGGAGCAATCGACACAGAACGTGCTGCTGACGGCAACTCCGCTCGATTTCGATGGGCATTTTGCTTGAACATTCAGTACAAATTGCTTTATCAACTAGCCCACCAATGTTTCAATAACTCGAGCGCGATAGACAGGCTGGCAGCGTCGAGCAGCCTTCACGTAGCGAGCACGCGCGCGAAGAGCTGCATCCGAGTCCTCTCCCTGACGTCACACGCGAGAGGGCGCCACTCCAAGATCTCGAGGCGAATGGCCAGTGCAATAGCTGCTTCCTCCGCCTCTTCTGCAAAGCTCGTTCTTACCGAGCCGCTGACCTTATGATTTCCTTTGTAGTCCACTACTGCTCTAGTCGTGTTGTCATTGCTTTTGTATTTAGCCGCGTCTACGTATGTTGTTTCCGGTAAATCCTTTAAGTTGTTATGGATATTTTTCGCTCTTTCTGCTCTCCTTGCCTGATGATAGTCGGGGTGCATGTTTTTTGGTATCGGTAAGATTACTAAATATTTTCTTATCTCATAGGGGATATCCTTTTTGGTGCCAAATTGATTTGTGTAGTTTATGCCTAGTTCCTCTAGTATAGTTCTGCCTGTTTTACTCTGCGTTAGTCGTTCATACTGTGCGATTCTCTGGGCTTCTATAAGCTCTTCTGACGTGTTGTGAAGCCCTAATTCAAGTAATTTCTCATTAGGGGTAGTTATCGGAAGTCCGATCGCCTGTTTGAAAACTCGTCGAATGATTGTGTTAATCTTTTCTCTTTCAGCCACTTGCAGTCTGAGGTACGGAATCACATATACAATACGACTGACGACAATAGCCTGTACCAGTCTTATCATATTATGTTCCTTCATACCATAGTGCCGGTTTCCAATTCGCTTGAGTAGACGCATAATTTGCTGCGCACTGGTTTCAAGTAATCTGATCGCTTCTCCGTCATGCCCGTTCGAGCTGATTCGGAGTCCCAGAATTCTTATGCTTTGGACCGTAGGTATTTCCTTGTTTGCAACATAGACTTTAATGTTAGGCTCATCTGTGTTACTTTTCCGACCTCTACATGTCGGGTTGTAGAAAAAGCAGTTCAGATTTTTCCGGTGAGCAGTGTAATCCCGCACGGGTGGCGTATTCTTCTACAATATTCAATGCGGTTTGTAGAGTTTCCTCTATGTGTCCGTCACTACCTTCTCCTATCCATAAGGTAATGTCATCCGCATAGAAGCTATGGTGGAGTCCTGGAATTGTCTTCAGTCTGCTAGGGAGACCTATCATGGCCACGTTAAAAGAAAGGGGGATAGGACTGAACTTTGCGGCGTTCCTTTGCTGCCCAGACTAAACTCTTGGGATTCTGTCTCGCCGAGTATTGTTCTTGCAGTCTGGTCAGTAAGGAAGTCTTTGATATAATCGTAGAATCGTTTTCCTACCCCTCACTCTTGAAGATTGGCAAGTATAGCTTTATGTGATGTATTATCGAAGGCCTTCTTGAGATCTAAGCCGACTATAACCTTCGTATTTTGTGTAGTGACACCTGCATCGATTATTTGTTTAATCTTAAGCATAATGTCCTGTGGGGACAGTTTTGCCCGGAAGCCCACCATCGTAAGGAGGAAAGAGCTCATTGTCTTCCATATAATTTGTCAGGCGAGTGAGAATGACATGCTCTAATAACTTTCCTATACAGGATGTCAGGGAAATAGGTCGAAGATTATCATGATTTAATTCCTTGCCTGGCTTGGGAATCATTATGATTGTTGCCGTTTTCCATGGTTTGGGTACCTGACCTTTTTCCCAACACTCATTCATATAATCGGTGAGGGCTTTGATGGATTTGTCATCTAAATTCCTGAGCGTTTTATTCGTGTTTCCATCGGGACCCGGGGCAGATGTTGTATTCAATTTCATAAGTTCCGATCGTACCTCGGCCTCTAATATGGGTCGGTCTAGGGACTCATTTTCTTTACCTTTGTACGAACTTAACTGCTCTTTGGTTGTATCCCCAACATATCTCTGCTTGAGTTCTTCTACCAGTTCTTCTTGCGTACCTTTGTATTTATATATAAGTGTACTAAAGTTTTGTCGTTGGGCTGTCTTGCTCGCTTCCGCGTCTATCAGACATCTTAACAGGTTCCATGTTTTGGAGAAACCTATCTGTTTTTCCATCGCATCACATTTCTCCTCCCATTGCTGTCTACATAGTTGCTCAGAGTACTTTTCAATATCTTTATCTTTACTGAGAGTGGCTATCTTTTTTCTAAGGCGTTTTTTTTTTGTGTGTGTGTGTTTTCCACCTTTTTTTCTAGGCTCTTCTTAGCCTCCCACTTTTGTAGGAGCTTACTGTCTGTGCTTTCCAGTCCTTTTGTCTTTGGTATGGTCTTAGTTGCCATTTGAATATTTTGCTTAAGATTTCTAAGCCATTCATCTAAGTCTTCGATGACATCACTTGCTTCCATAGGTCGGCAAAATAAACGGAGCTCACTCAGACTCACTCAATAAGTATATTTTTCGCTTAGGACTCACTCGGACTCAGACTCACCAAAATTCTGCTGAAGCAGACTCACTCGGACTCAGACTCACGAAATTTCTCTCCAACCAAACTCACTCGGACTCAGACTCACCGGTGTTTTCGTCATCCAGACTCACTCGGACTCGGACTCACTAAACTTTTCCTCAAACGGACTCACTCAGACTCAGACTCATGAATATTTTCATCAACCTGACTCACTCGGACTCAGACTCACCAAAATTTTCCTCAAGCGGACTCACTCGGACTCAGACTCACCAAAATTTTCCTCAAGCGGACTCACTCGGACTCAGACTCACCAAAATATATCTCAGCCGGACTCACTCGGACTCAGACTCACGAAAATATTACTCAGCCCGACTCACTCAGACTCATACACATGAAAATATAACGAAAATATAACTCAGCCGGATTCACTCACCAAAATATTTGTCAGCCGGACTCACTCGGACTCAGACTCACCAACATTCTCCTGAAGCGGACTCACTCGGACTCACAGACTCGCCTAACTTTTTTCTCAACTAGACGTACTCGGACTAAAAATTAGCAATACATATTCGATTTGGCCCGGCTCATCCAATAAATGTCGAAGGAGCGCCATAAAAAAGCTTATGTATAGAATAACACATGTAAAGGGTTCACAAGTGCCAGGCAACCTTCAAAATATATGTATGATAGCTTTCAACATATAAAAAAGAAGTTATTTCCCGTGCATCGCAATGTCTATCGTAAAGAGAAATTCAACATTACACGCGATTTTTGCAATATTGAGAATGTTTTCTTTAAATATAAGAATGGGTCTACGGACCTTCGAGGAGCATTAGGTTTTCATTCATGTTACCTTTGAAATGCGCTATGCGCACGCGCCGTTTGTTTTCAATGGGCAAGCGCGTACGTGCGTTTTTGGCAGACCCAATTAGCCTATAAATGAAGTCCTTTCTTACGCTTTGCCGTTCGAAGGCCTAATCCCGCTACTTGGGAACGAAGAAAGCTTGACATTACGTTATGGCGCTTTTCTAAACACGTTCATGAAACTGCCAATGGTCTTGCAGTCGATTTACCGCTTATTGAGGATGCGAAAAAGAAAATAATATGAGGCGGCCATCTTTTGCAGAATCGAGCTCACCACCCTTGAAAAATTTTGGAAACATGGTTATAGGTTGCATCATGGTTATGCCTCTCTAAAGTTTCGAAAACACCTGATACGATAGTCTATTGGTTGTGGTACTTGACTGCTGACCCGAAGATCACGGCATCGAATACCGGCCGCATTTTCGATGGATGACGAAACGCTTGAGCCATGTGTGCTTATATTTTAGCGCACGTAATGAACCCCAGGTAGCCAATATTTCCGTAGCCGTCGACTACGGCGCCCCTCATAATCACATCATGGTTCTCGGACGTTAAACGCCAACAATTATTATACCAGCGTTTCGAATTATAGAAGTGCTAAGTTCGGTTTTAGTCGATGCCATGCTTTCGCAAAGTGATTGCGGATAATAGAGGTTGGTATTTTACGTCGCAAAGCCAAGATGTGGTTGTCAGAGACGCCGTAGTGGAGGGCTCCAGATATTTCGACCACCCAGGGTTCTTTAACGTGCATCTTAATCTAAGTACACGGGTTGTGACTGCGTTTTCTTCTAGCAAGATATTTTTCTGAGCCGGCTAAGAACCAGTTGTAACTGTTAGTGACTACTCTATCTCGTGGATAATGGTAAAGAGTCGTATCAGTACCAAGCTGGATACGGACACAAGGCACAAAGGAACGTGCATAGGCGCACTGATGAGAGCCGGCCAGTGTGTTCAAAGGTATGGTCGAAGCTTTTTGCATGGTCTGGTACAGACCATGCAAAACGAGATGGCAATTTTCTGCTTTCCAAAAACCCCATTTGCTGACAGTCAAGCCGATTGCATGAATGCCGTATTGAAAGGTGGGGACGCGGACACCGCTTCACAGTGATCGTACTATAGTCCCCAGAAAGGACAGGAATATTCATTTCTAAGAACAAAGTCACTGGAAAAGGCGCTGAACTGACAACTGGAGGGTTTACTACAAACCAGACGCAATAAGTTCACATAGCTAACCCTGCGCTATTAGCAATTTTATTTCTTTTTATTTTCACTGCGTAGCTATTATATCTATCCTTAATAACTTATTATTTGTATTGTTTTTACTTCGATGCAACTGCTAATCTCTTACGCATTCTCAAATGCACAGCTTCCCTCTGTAATTCCTTCGGGCCTTCAGGGTACTAATAAATAAATAAATGATTGAGGAGCCTATTTTCAGCGGGTAAATGGGGCAGCGGACGTTGCCATAACGTACTGTTTTTCTTTGCAGAATAACAGACTTGGTGTGGATTCATAATGACATCTAGTGATTCATGAAACATATGAGAAATGCGCTAATTTGTCTCCCGTGAGGGGACACTGCTCAGCGACTTATGATCGAAAGCCAGTGCTACAACGAATACAAAATGAGTGAGATGAAGGCAGGACATGCGCTTTTTTTTCTTTCCTGCTTCAAAGGCTACATTCTTGAAAGATGCAGGGAGGGGGGTAAGGGATGGAGAGCAGTGCTCGAGTCTCATATATTTATGAGACCGCTTCTTATCTTCATACCAGCGCATACTCCTCTCCCCCCCCCCCCCCCTTCTATCTTCCCATTGAAGTTCTGAAACAAAATTTTGAAGGCTAGATAATATGTGGGATAGATTTGTGTATACACACGCGTATCACCTACGAAATATCAACAGATAATATAGCCTAGGACGTATTTAAAATTGATTTTAAAGTTCCTATCGCCCCACTGCAGCAAAACGTGCCTTCGTTTATTGTGCAAACAACCAACCACCCGCTGCGTCACGAGTTTATATATATAACTCCAACCAAAATCACCAATCGTCACCCCCAGCAGCGGATAGAAGAAAGGAAGAAAATAATTCGTGACCTCTACACCAACGGCTACACAAAGGCGTTTATTCGCAGGGCCCTCCGTAAGAGAAAAGACGGGGGAAACGTGACACCAACGGCGCCGCAACGACGCCGCGTGTCGATCCCCTACATTGCGGGCGCCAGCGAAGCAATAGCCCGTATACTAAGAAAGGCAGGGGTCGACGTTTCCCACAAGCCATCCACCACCATAGGCAGTTTCATCCCTCGGCCCAAAGACAGCGCATCTGCGGAAAAAGCGCAGTGCGTCGTGTACCGGATCACGTGCGCCGACTGCCCCGCTTCCTACATTGAGGAAACAAAGAACTTCCATGAAAGAATGCGGCAGCACAAGAATGACCTCCGTCACTTGAACAGCGGACGGAGCGAAGTGACAGAGCACTGCTAGCGGTTTGACCGCCATACCAGTCCCGACAGCGCGGTGATTTTGGAAAAAGAAAGGAACCTTCGCCGGCGGCCCCTCCTCGATTCCTGGTACATTGAACAGACAGCGGGAAACATCGACCACACCACGGGGGGCACTGCCCTACCTCTACTGCCAGGGCTTGCGACGACTCACGGCAAACAATCCCGCTTGGCAAGAAGGCTTTGCACATCTCCGGCCTTCTCACCCCTGAACAAGAAGCCGATCATGCTTCGAAACGTCGCGGTTTCCTGAAATCAATTTTGGCTGGAGTTTTCTCTTTTCTCCAGTTTTCTGTTATCCCAATCAGACAGACTTCTGCCGAATGTTCACTTTTGAAAGAATTGAGATATTTGTGTTGCAGGCCCCAAGCCTAGAGTGTCGAGCTCGTTGCTTCGTTTTGTACTTTCCTTGCATTCCTTGGGGGGTATTAGGAGCTCGAAAGCAAGATACGAGAAACGAGCCTGGGAAACGGCCGTGCCATCAAGCTTTTTGCCGTGTGGCTTGGACGAACACAATGACAGCTGAGGGACCACCGAAAGTGCTTCAGCGCGTCAACGCTGTCTATGAATGGAAAGGTGTTTGAATAGGAAAGAAAAGAAAAAAAAACGAAAAAAAACGGGTTTTGCTTGAGTCGGCAAGGACTGAACTGCAGGCGTGCTGGGAAAATATGGCAGCAATATCTCCCAAAGAGAGTCTAGAATTCGAAGAGGTCATTAAAGTTTAAAAGCTTCTTGAATTGCCGAGAGGTAACATAATTCTTTGACCACATTACAGCCCGAAGAAATTTGTTTTTGCAAGTGATGAAGCGTCGCGTATGGCGTGAATGGTGCGTTTCTACCCCCTTCCTCCTTGAAATCCGGTCGCTACAACTTTCGAGGTACCACGGGGGGCAAGCTTTATCTAGACACTTATCTAGACACAAGCTTTATCAGCCGCTGTTTAATTGGTAGCGAATGACATGACGAAAGCCGATGGTCTGTGTCGTCGCTACATTTTTAACAAAGCTTGAAATTCGGTTAGATGGCGCATAGCTACTGGGAAATTTTTGACCGCGAAACAATGCATTCACGAGACATTCAAAAGCGCCCGTCCTGTCTCTCTCGTACTTGTGAATGTCTTGTTTGGCGCTCAAAAATTTCCCAACTGCCAAAAGATTTATTCATGGAAAAACCGAAGCGGCATCTAAAGACACAAGCGGTTCAATGCAACAGAGAGCGATGGTGCGCTCTATGCTCGCGAATCGTGCTGCTTTGTCGTATTTGAATCCGCATGAATGATGAAGCTCGAACATTGCACTCATTCTCCGTTGATTAGGTACACAATTGTAGATAAAAATCAATGTGGATCACGATATCGCATAATAAAAGTGGCCTGGAGTTGTACATGTGTCAGAACATGCTGCACAGCCCACTTACATGCCCTCGTATATGAGGGCATCGACAGCTTGATAACTTGAAAAATAATTTCTAGGGTTTTACAAGACGGTACATCTATACGATTACAAGGCACACCATAAAAGGAGGCTATAAATATTTGTAACCATAGGTCAGCCAAATAAATGGAGCCCACGCAGACTCACTCATAAACGTTTTTCGCTTAGCACTCATTAGGACCCAGACTAACCAAAATTCTGCTGAAGCGAACTCACTCGGACTCAGACTCATTAATATTTTCTTCAACCGGACTCACTCGGACTCAGACTCACCAAAATTTTGCTGAAGCAGACTCACTCGGACTCAGACTCACGAAATTTCTCTCCAACCAAACTCACTTGGACTGAGACTCACCGGTGTTTTCGTCATCCAGACTCACTCGGACTCAGACTCTCAAAAATTTTCCTCAAGGAGACTCACTCCGACTCAGACTCATCTAAGTATAACTCAGCCGGACTCACTCGGACTCAGACTCACCAAAGTATAACTCAGCCGGACTCACTCGAACTCAGACTCACCAAAATTTTCCTCAAGCGGACTCACTCGGACTCAGACTCACCTAAGTATAATTCAGCCGGACTCACTCAGACTCAGACTCACGCCTCATCTGAGTCTGAGTGAGTCTGAGTGAGTCGACTCATGAGTGAGTTTGCCGACCTATGCTTGCTTCCCTTTCTCTGATTTTTCTAAAACTATCCCATTCAACCATCTTTGATGGTTTGCCTCCTCTTTTACGTGGGCCCGCTTTAAACGTGGTCTCAATAATATAATGGTCGCGACCCATATTCTCTTGTGTGTTGAGCCAATAAGCATCGATTATATTCTTAGTAAATGTAAGGTCAGGAGAGGTGTCCTTGGATACGCTGTTTCCGATCCTAGTTGGGAAGAGGGGGGTCGGTTACTAACGTAAGGCCCTCCTGTTGGGCGTCAATCCAGAGATTTCTACCTTTAATGTTTTCTTTGTCATAGCCCCATGCAGCATGCGATGCATTGAAATCTCCTACTATAACGATTGCTCGGTTGTTTGTAATGCTGATCGTTTTCCTGAAAAGCGACCTAAATTTGGTCTTTTCTCAAGGGCTGCTATATACGTTTAATATAAATAGACTTTCCCCACTCTTCTGCGATGGAACGAACTCAACTAGCACATGATCGACGTCGCAAATTTCTGTATCATGTTCTATCACCGTGAGATTTCTTCGCACGAGGGTCGTTATGGACGTTTTTCCGTCACGGGTTCCATAAGATTTGTAATTCGACAATTTAGCCAATCCTCCAGTTTCCTGTAAGGCGATGACGTCCGGCGCCTCCTTTCGTTTAGGAACTGTTGTAAGTTACCCCGTTCCCGGCGATACCCACGACAGTTCCACTGCCAAATTGTATACTGATTACGGCGAGCCATGTTTGGGAACTGTCCCTTCCCCCCGTGACCTTAATTACTTCGGTCGTAGTCGGCCGGTTGTATGGTTTAGTATTAGTTTTAACCGGGCCTGCTCCTATAGACCTCAAATCTATTTGCGTCTTCTCCACCACCGTTAGTCGATTTTCTATGCTATCTATTCTTTGTTTTATTTCTCCAAGCTGCAACTGCAATCCCGCGAACTGTTGTTGCATTACCTTGGTTAGTTCTCCGAGCATATTCTCGACTTTCTTTTCAGGGGTTTTGAGATGTCTTCATTTTCTACTTGAGATATTTCCTCTGCTCGTCGTTTTGCTGCATGCGCTCCTGACGCTTGTGCAGACACAGCAGTTGAAATTCGACTAGGCGATTCTATGGGGCTAGTGGACTCGCGCAGCCGATTCTGCCTGAGCTTATCGTTCTCCTCCTTTAGTTGTTTAATTTCGTCCCTCTGTTTTGCGTTTGCGCGGGTGAGTTGCTCTAGTATTTTCTTAATATGGTTTAGTTCTTGACCTAAGGTAGACCCTTCTGCCACTGCCTGAGACAAACTCCCAGACGAGAGGGATTCCCCGGATACCTTGCCCGCCCAAATCACCGTTGTCCGGCTGCCCCGACCGCCGTCAGGACCCCAGTGAGTGTAATTATTTGCAGGGCCGCCGCACGGCATTCAACAAAGACGTAAAGTATGGCTCCGAGATCTTTGCGAATATGAGAAATCCTGGAGGCCATACTCTACGTATTTGTTGAATACTGTGCGGCGGCGCTGCAAATAATTACGCTCACCGTCAAATATCTTGTATTTTACTTCACATTTCAGTTACTTTCTGTGGCAATACGTACCAATTGCAGCTAGTTTTAAGAAAGAAGCAAAAACAATGCAGCTTTATAGCTGCATTGTTTACATTGTTGAACTTACACATAAAAAATAAAAACTCAGCATCTACAGCTTCGATTTGAACCCGGGCCTTTCGAGTGGGAAGCGGGCATTCTACCTCTGCACCACTTTGGTGGAGCCGCACGCAACTCTTAAAACGACGACATATTGCAGACTACCGACCGCAGCACCGCAAGCGGATCGGCCATGTTAGGGCTTCACTTTTCGAAGCTCGTTCCGGGCACTCCCCTGTTCACACTCTACATGGGGTATTCCAAAATTTGTATGGGAGGGTAAGAGGTAATGACGAATGTGTCCGGCTGGTCATGACATGAATAACGTGAAAACCCTGTCGCATACGTCGTCAAACCCTTTCCTGCAGACCCGTGTGGCACATACCCGTATACCACGGGCCGCGGTATGCGGGTATGCGCCACAGGTGTTTGACAATTTATGTCTACCCAGGAACGGCGAGGACAGACATTAGTAATTTAAAAGCGAGAGCGCTACGAAAAACTGATGTCAGCAGCGTTGACCCGATGAATGCATATATTAAATATCAGGGTCCCAGCAGGAATCGAACCCAAGCAATCTGCGTGGCAATCAAGAATTCTACCACAGAGACACGCCAGGTCTCGCAACTGCTTCGGAAAAAATTGAGGGACCCTTAATCTTCGCCTTTATGAGTTGAACACGATAGCGACATCCTGTCCCGAGTGCCTACATCAACCACTTAGTGCATACTTGATATGCACCCACTATGTGGTGCTAAGGGAATACGCGCAGTAAGGTGTGTGCCGTTTGTAATGGGTGGCCGGCTTTAAACTACGAAATCGTTTTGATAGTCACATATTCTGACGCCCGATGGCAATGTACGCTTGTACCACGCAATATTCCTGGGATATTACATGTTATATTGCGACGCCTATATAAAGGACGCTTGCGTTTGCGAAGCATGAAAGTTATTTTGCTGCATTTTGAAGCAGAGGAAGTTATTTTCACTGTATTTCCAAGCAGAGGCATGGCTGTGTGGTAGAACACCTGCTTGCCACGCAGGCGAACTGGGTTTCATCCTCACTCGGACCCGGAATTTTTTATTATTTATTTTATTTGCTTCTTTCTTGATTTTTCGGTCACGGACAAGATGATGATTTTTCGCTCACAACCAACGACGCCGACACCGACACCGACGCCGACACCGACGCCGGAATTTCTGCGAAACGCGCTCTTAAACGCTATCGCGTTAAAAGACCCTATGCAGGCGTAATGTTGGTGAAACGTCAATTGTGGTTCCAGTGCTGGATATCTAATTTTATAAGCATTACATATGTACTCCTATGAGGCAGGCGTCATGTCGTGTTAACATGACCAGGATTTGGGGACATTTGCTCGTAGCGCCATCTCTCGTCGGTGACCTGCCGTAACTGAATGGGAAGTAGGCGAAAAAAATCAGATCTCACGAAAAAAGCTAGTTATCAAAAACAACTCCCGGACCTACAAACCAGAGACTTAATTAAACATTCTGCCAAAATTACAGTGTCGCACTACAAACCGCGTGGCTTCCCAGAGTGTTTAATATTTAACAATGGGTCCCATGTATTTCCAATGGGGGTGTTGAATTGTCTAGGGAAGCCACAGGTATTGTAGGGCGATACTGAAATTTCGCAACAGTGTTCCTAGTAGATATCTTCTGTATAGATTCCGGAGTCATTTTTGATAACTAGCTTATTTCAAAAGATATGATTTTTTTCGCCTATTTCCCATTCAGTTACGGCAGGATGCGGTTGCTGCCGCCCAGAGATGGCGCCACGTACGAATGTCTCCAAATCCTGGGAATGCGTTCATTTTATGCTTAAGCGCCATCCACTGTAGTTGGTCCACGAAGCACTACCCAGGGCTGCCATCCTCGCAGGCACAAGTGCTACATATCAGATTACCGCTTCTGGTGTAGGAAATACCCATGTTTCTGTTGGAATAGTTACGCAACTGTAAACAACTAGTTATATGAAACATATCTGACTGTTCAACATATGTCTGTGCTTACAACATATGTACATATATTTAACGTCATTTCGTAACGTTTCGCTCAATAAGAAAATTACAACAGTCACCTTGCCTCCGCATGCTTCGCATAACGTCGATTCACATGGCACTTGGGATCTGCCAAATTTTAGGGGCGAAGCTCCTTAAGGCGTAGGCTTGTCTGCCGTAGTTGTCTGTCGTAGCCACCGTATAGTGGAATGTACCCACTACACGTGATAATGATGCCGATGACGCCTGATGACCATGAAGAATAAGCGCGTTCCAGTATAGTGGAATGTACCCACTACACGTGATGACGATGACGCTGATGACCATGGAGAATAAGAGAGTTCCAGACCACACATTATCTTTCTGTCATGGATGAAAACGATCATGAGCGCGCTCTCGCCCTCGAAAGGCTAAACGGCAACGCCGACAACAAACGTTCCCATGAGCTTAACGTCATACATGAGGAAAACAAAATCAGGGGAACCCTCTCCTTGTGGTCCGTAGAGCTCTTGAACGAAATCATCATCTACCCCATATGTAAATAATAAAACATTGTGTATATACTTTATCAATATGTAAATAACCTTAAAGAACTATGTCGCAAGTTGCGAACAGTGTCAACGCTACAAGCGCCCTTCGACTCCTCCGCCGGGTCTTCTCCAACCACTGCCACCACCGCATCTACCATTTGAACAAGTCGGTATCGATCTTTTGGGCCCATTTCCCCGATCATCTAACAACAATCGATGGGCGATAGTATGCGTCGACCACCTGACTCGTTACGCAGAAACGGCGGCCCCTACCATCCTCGACAGCTGCGTGCGTGGCCATGTTTTTGCTCAGATTCGTCATTCTTCGGCATCGTCCACCCCGTGTGATCATCAGTGATCGTGGTCGTCAGTTCGTCGCGGATGCCGTCGAAGAACTGGTTCGTCTGTGCAATCCGCAGTTCCGCCATACATAGCCATATCACCCTCAGACGAATGGGCTGGTAGAACGTACGAACAGAACTCTGACTAACATGTTGGCCATGTACGTATCATCCAACCACAAGGACTGGGATGATGTTCTCCCTTTCATAACTTACGCCTACAACACTGCAAAGCACGAGACGACCGATTACAGCCCTTTTTTACCTCCTTTACGCACGCCCACCGTTAAGCTGCATCGATACTATTTTACCGTTTGACTTCCATAGCGACTACTCTGTCTCCAAGAAGCTCTGTCTTGCCGAAGAAGCCTGGCGTATTGCTCGTCTTCGGACTGTGGCATCGCAACACCGATCGAAGGAACGCTATGACAGCCGTCATCAGTCTGTTGCATACTACAAAGGAGACTTTGTGTTATTGTGGACTCCGCAACGTAAACGGGGCCTATGCGAGAAGTTTCTACCCCCAGTACACGGGCCCATTCGTCATTGTTGATCGCTTGAGCGATTTGACGTACGTGGCAGCACGCCTGACGTCAGCTGGTCGTCGGTCAAGCCGGACCCAGCTGGTACGTGTTGCGCGTCTTAAGCGGTTTCACCCTAAGCATTCTTAGTGGTTCAGACTCGCCCAGCGGGCTTCGTCTGAGAGCCGGGGAATGCAACGGGTATGAGCCGAGGAAGGAGAAGAGGAAGAGGACGTGAAGTGGTGCAGCCTACCGACGCCATCATTACCCAACCATCCATCTCGCCCTGTAAATAAACATAATACCACCGTACCCGTAACAATATGTAAATAATGAAACATTGTGTATATACTGTATGTATAATCACACCACACCCCCCGCGTTTGTGTGTCAGGTCTTTGTATGATGATCGAGTGGGCAAAATTTACGGAGGATTGACGGTTTACCAGATTACCTCCGGAGCTTCGCCCACTCATCATCATTCACTTCGTGGATATGGCGTGATTTTTTTAAACACTCTTGGTGCGGTGGCGTAGACAGGGGGTGGCACACTGGGCACGTGCCCCACCCCCCGAAATTTTTCGGCGCCATTGCATGGAGAGCGAAAGATGACCATGCCAAGGAGGTGCCCCCCTCCGAAATTAAGGAGGTGCCCCCCCCCCCGATGGTGGCTACGCCCCTGTCTTGGTGCAACTACTACAAGCACACTTGCATCGTACCCACTACGCTATAAATCGATTCCCATGGCACTTGGAGTCTGCCAAATTTTTTTAAACACTCTTGGTGCAACTACTACAAGCACACTTGCATGGTGCCCACGACGCCATAAATCATAATTTTTGTGTTGTGGGGAAGCGTCCAATATACCATTATTCGTCATTCTTCGGAAAAGCGAGGTACCCGCTACACACTTGTAACGCATTATGTGCATTTTGTTGATGCTGTGGCTGACGACGATGAAGAATTATGCCTGAGGCTTTTGTAATGGGTTGGAGCATTGAACGACCCACTCGTTACGCAATTCGCATTGTGTGACGCCTGGTCGTTACTGTATACTGTTCTAAAACGCTTTACAACACATGTTAACGCGACTCCTTAACCGACATGAAGCCTGCATAGGGTCAGTTTGCGATGCAGTTTCAAGCACCTGCGTAGCTCAGTGGTGCTGGGCTGCCACGAAGAGGGCCCGGGTTCGATTCCCGTTCTGTCGTAGGTATTTTTTATTTATTTAGTTTTTTTCTTATTTCGCGCGATAGTGGTCACGGACACCGGCGGTAGCGGCGGACAACTACGGCGCAAAAACGGCCCTTGTTGTGATCTCATAACAGCTTTTGCTGTAAAAGAAAAGAAAGCCACAGTTTTGCCGCAAGGGTGACGCAATGAATGCGAAACCAACGAATTGGAATGTAACGCGCAGAACGGCAAGCAGATCGATACTTGGAGCACGCTGCTCAAGCACAAAGGGCGCACGAAAAGAACACGCACAGGACGAGCGCGAACTAACAACGCTCACAGCTCGAAACTTAACGCGCTGCTCAAAATGCAAAGGACACCTGAAACATACGCACAGGACGAGCGCAAATTTACAAGTGTCACAGTTGTTGCTTCACTGTGTTTGATCAGCCCGCTTCTTTCGCAAACCGGGCCTCTGCAGCGAGCGAAGTGACCTTTGTGTGCTCTGCAACCTGAACGCAATCTTTCCGGCGAAAGCTCACGACGTACAAACTGCTCCCATCACAAAATGAGCGCGCGCGCAAGGGCGACTACGCCCTAGGGCAAAGTACAGGTAGACGAACCAATGAATCGCAACGAGTGGCCAATGAATCGCACCAATGAATCGCAACATGCCAATCGCTGCTAATGGGCAATGAGAGACAGAAGACTCCGACTGGACACAGAGACCCACACTCCGCTTTTAGTTAACGCGCACGCTGCGAATTTTTATTGTTCAACAACGCACAGGAGAAATCTCCCACCGGCACCACCTTGGAGGTCAAGATCCATTGCCATATATACGGGGTGGCCAGTGAACGGTTGTGCAGCGCGAGCAGTCGGTTTTTTCAACCAAGAAACTCGCTAGCAGACGCTGCCTGCGTCACCGTCGCGAGGCGAGAGAGGGGGGAGCGTAGGAGAGGGGAGAGAGAGGGGGGGACGCGCATGCGCAGTGGGAGTGTAGACGCCGCAGGCAGGGATGCCTAGAGGAGAGAGGGGGGCAGTGTAAGAGGGGAGAGAGGGAGGGAGGCGCATGCGCAGTGAGGGTGTGGTTGCCGTGGGGAGGGATGCCTAGAGGAGAGAGGGGGGAGAGGAGGTTTTTTATTTTTATTTTTTTTAAAGGGTTTGCGCATGCGCAGTAAGGGTGGGCACGCGGCACACCACCACCACCACCACCACCACCGGATTAAGCTTTGCCATAAGATGCTTCACATCTAAAAAATGTAAGAGCGTTGATATGGACGCCATCGCAACAAGAAAGATCACTAAAACTACAAAACGCGTTCGCGAGCTGTCTCGTTTCGCACGTGCGGTTCACTCTTTGAAGCACCACATTGTTTGTTACCATCGCAACGGTGTCATAAATACGTTGGAAATAATGGGCGGTAAAGGTAGCTGTGAGCCCTTGTCAAGCTGCCTCTTTCGGAGAGCAGCTTTTACCTACAGCTGTCCTTCATCGATGTATATAAAAAATAAACATTATTATTATTATTATTATTATTATTATTATTATTATTATTATTATTATTATTATTATTGCATGCAAGCGTAGGCGTGCGCAGGGTTCCCCTTTAGGGGGGGGGGAAGGTCCGTCGCAGCGCCCCCCCTCCATATTATGTCGATGTATATATATATAGGACTGACTTTGCGCCCCCCCTCCCCCGTGCGCACGCCTATGCATGCAAGCTTTCTGTACGTAAGAGCTTTCAGTTCAATTCATTGGGGGGGCCATCCTAAAGCACTGAGGGTGAGGGAAACGTGGTCAGGTGACCCCGCGAAAGTCGAGTTGGGGCAACACGTTGGGGGTAGGCGTCCATGTTATTGTATTTTGAATTTTCTAGGCTGAATAACTTCGGACTGCGTGTCCCTATCACTGCCGTTCCTGCCGCACTAATCTCTTCAGCCTTCAGCCTACGCAACCCGCAAGTAAAACATGTAAAACAATGAGGTGTTGAAAAGTGTTGGAGGGCTCCTTTAAGTGCGGAGCACTTTAGGGGGCCGGGCTGTCGTACGCTGTCGTATTCTGTCGTCATCGCTTGGCGCAACGCTCCATGTGTAGCATATTGAGCACGCGCTGGGGCCAAGGAGAAGTTTTCTTCCTCTTGTTCTTCGAGCGCCTTGATGATGATCGCTTGTCATCACCAGCAAAAAAAAAAGAAAAAAATATACTAGCGCGCTTGGCGTAACGCAGGCAAAACCACGTATAAAAATAGAAAAAAAAAGAGGAAGCAAGCGCGAAATAGAAAGAGAGAGAAAGGGAAAAATATAGGAAGAAAAATAGAAAAACTAAGAAAGAGATAAAGAGACAGGAAGATATAAATAGAAATAAAGAGAGAAAAAAAGAAAGACAAAAAGAACGAAAAAGGAGGAAAGGAAAGAAAGAGAGGAGGAAAGAAAAAGAAAACTTAGAGAGGCGAAGAAGGCTGCCCACCTCCGCACTTCCTTCAGGCTAGGCACCCGTAGTGCGAAGCTGCCTTAATTTTCTTTTCTTTTTTAATTTTTTGTCGCACCAATGAAGAAACACTGTGAAGGGGGCGAGGGTAACCATGTGATGAAGGACGGCGATAAAAAACATGGCTGATCCCTCCGTCATAGGAGTCGGTATAACACGGATATTAAACGTGTACTCACAGAAGTGGTGCTTATTGTTTAGTGATATATGAGAGCTTGTAGAATGTGTATTGGTGTTTAGCAGCTATAGCATCGTATGACGTGGACCCAGCCACGTTGACGCCTAGTGGCACATATCGTATTTAATCGTTGTGGTAGCTGAAATTTTTAACGTATAGCTGGACACAGCGTATCGTGAATCCCGCGCAAAGACAATAACAAGCACACACTAACCACTGGCACTCGATATGGGCGTCTTCAAAGCGTCGTCGATTAAGGAGAGAAAGGGCGCGGTGTGCGCTTCTGAGTAATAGGGTAACCTACGCCTGCGGTCATGAATACACTGCCACAGTGCGCTTCAGCAACGCGGGAGGCAGAGGTTCATAGCTGGAGCCGCAAACGCGTGCGGGCGTTCCACGTCCCGCTGGGCTCTGTCTCGCTCCACCAAGGCATGACATTCGCCCGTCTACATCGTTGCCTTGCTGCAGTGCTTACTGCAGCACTTTTATTAGTCGGTGCAATCTCACCCGAAGTAGTCGGCGGCGAAACACCATAGGTGCACGTGAACGCTGCACGACTCCGACAACCATGCCGACAACGAGCTGTTACACGCTAACACGAAGCGAAAGGCAAAGAACATAACTGAGTCGGCGACTCCCCGATGCTAGCGCGGCCAGGATTTTATCACTGGTATCGAGAAGCTTTAAGCATTACCTACAAGACTGCGCGCCGGCGCGCAATCTCGAACGCCATGCTTTAACTGCGTCGTCGACGAATCGCTCTCTATCTGTGCTAATAAGTGTCATGCCGCATTACTTCCCTTCTCCGGTCACAGACGGCGGCACCATCCCGCCTCGCCAACAGAGCGCACCGTGCGGGAGAGAATGCGTGAGAGATATAAGGCGCGTTTGTAGTGAGCCTTGCAACTGCTTCGATAGCTCAGTTGGTAGAGCATCGGGCGTTTTTCGTCGCGGCCCAAGGAGTCAGAGGTTCGACGCCCGGCGGGGGGAACTTTTCTCTGAATGTATTTTCTTTCGCGTTTGGTAGCGTTAATTTTACAACGTCATATCCGTGACGGAAATACGTCACTAAAGCCTTGGTGGACCCCGGCATAAAACACTTTCGTGTTAATACCCAAAAAGTAGCCAGGAAGCCAGGACGTTTTTTCTGACGCCACCAACCTAAAAAAATACCCTATTGGCGCAAAGTAGCAAAAACTAGCAACCCTGCTGATATTGCATCAATGTCTGATCATTGTTTCCTCAGAGAACAACGTACCAGACAGTCAAACCGTTTATACCATTATTGCAGCGACATGCACAGGCTGCCTGGTCGCGGTCATGCAGTTATGCATATTAGCTTGCGAGTAGAGCTGCCCAGTAGACATTTCGTAGTCATAGTACATGTGTGCACGACTAAAATATTGGCGTATATCGCAGAATGTGCACATGAACGAGCAATTAGGCCACAATAAGCGATAAGCAATATAAGACCTTATCTGTGCGACATATGTATAGCCGAATTTTTTTACGACTGAAGATTGCCCTCGTCACCATCGTTGTGCTGTGGGCGTTACTTGTTTTGTTGGACCCAATTTCACCCGAAAGAGTGCCACTAAAGATTGGACAGTTATACTGATCATTAAACTAGGTGTTGAGCAAAAGAAACACGGACAAGAAGAGAACGCGGAGGGGCGCAGACTCGCGATTAGGTTTTATTCCGAAGAAAATATATATGCCCCACAAACCGCAAATTCATGTACGCGCATGCGAGACATCTGCTTTCATTGTCAGTCTTACTTATGTATCACTGACTGCGCATATTGTCGCCTAATTGCTCGTTCATTGGCACATCCTGCAATATAAGCCAATATTTTCGTAGTGCGCACATGTACTGTGACTATGAAATGTCTACCGGGCAGCACCTTGTTTAATGATGTACTACTGACTCACCCAGCAACCTGCAATTTTGAACTACTCATCTTTACAGCGTGACAACATGAACCGATAAATATATGGAAATTGTTTCTGCGACAGGAAGAGATATTCTTTGTATAATAATAATAATAATAATAATAATAATAATAATAATAATAATAATAATAATAATAATAATAATAATAATAATAATATGTGGGGTTTTACGTCCCAAAACCACGATATGATTATGAGAGACGCCGTAGTGAAGGGCTCCGGAATTCTTTGTTGTACGATGCCATATGTCACAATAAGAAGGAAATTAACTAGGGGTGTGCGAATATTGAAATTTCGAATTCGACTTTCGAATAGCTAGTATTCGAAGTTTCGAACAATTCGACAAGACGAATATCTAAAACACGACAAAGGCCAATGATGCAACTCTGTTAGGGTGGGCTGGCTAAAACTAACTTTATCAATACAGTAGGCATTTCGATAAAACTTTAACCGATATCCTGGTTCAAAAGCGAACGCTTGGTTATTTTAAAGACGATTGTCATTTCCACACCTAAAAAAGCCGGCAGATTCCACGCACTGTGGGAATCGATGAAATACGAAGCAGCCAGCAAGGAGCAAATCACGCTTTACACAATTTGCATGTCATGTTTTACATGTTTGGACCTGTCATTTATGTTCGTCATACAGTCACGTCGCGCAATAACAATTTTGGTGTATATCAAGCTGGCGAACTGTACGCAAGCGCACCATGAGCGTGGCATGTAAATGGCGTTGTAGATGACATGCATGCCGAAATTTTCATGTTACCACCTGCCATTCATGTTCGTTATACAGTCATGTCACTCAATACCAAGTTTGGTGTATATCAAGCTAACGAAACGGCCGCGAGCGCGCCATGAGCGTGACATGCAAGTCATGTCGCACATGACAAGTCATTATTTCCATATTACCACTGGTCATTTATGTTCGTCATATAGTCATGTCACTCAATACCAAATTTGGTGTATATCAAGCTAACGAAACAGCCGCGAGCGCGCCATGACTGTGGCATGCAAGTCATGTCGCACATGACAAGTCATAATTTCTATATTAGCACTTGTCATTTATGTTCGTCATACAGTCACGTCACTCAATCCCAAATTTGGTGTATATCAAGCTAACGAAACGGCCGCGAGCGCGCCATGAGCGTGGTATGTAAATCATACTTTTCATGACAAGGTAGTCATGATTTTCATGATATGACCAGCCATTTATGTTCGTCATACAGTCATGTTGTGCCATACAAAATTTGGTATAAATCCCATTAACGATACGGCCATGAGAGCACAAAGTCGTAGGCGGCTAGATAGATAGATAGCTAGATACGCTCAAAGTCGCCGAAGTTCGCTAAGAAATGCTTCGCATTTAAAAAAAAGAAAAAAAAAAGACATGCGGCAAATGCGAAGCCCTTCACGACTTCGCGTTCGAAACGAAGGCGTGGATTTCTTGCGTAGTTCGGTCGCGTATGCCTCAAGCGCCGTAAAGCTCCCCGACTTTGGCCCACGAAACATTCGGCGATTGGCTTCACATGTGAAAATTTGTTCACGCTGTGCAATCACCACTGCCAGACCGCTCCAATTGTTCAGACTCTCCCATCGCTGCAGCGCTCCAAGATTTTTGGGCCCGGAGCACTCATGACGATGAAGCACAACATTACCGTTGTAGTCTTACCGTTGTAATACAATGTGTAGTCTTTCGGCAGCATTCACTTACTGCGTTATGTGCTGGAGGATATGAGCAGACCTCATTTCTTTATTCTGTCTTTCAATTTTCAATAAAATGTTTCGCATTTGATATTCGATTCGATATTCGATATTATGTGGGCCACTATTCGGCACTATTCGATTCGAATTCGATTCGAGATGAAATTTCACTATTCGTACATCCCTAAAAATCTGGTGGGTGTCTTTAGTGCTGTCCTGCACGAAACATGAAAATTATACTCTGAGAGAATTGTATACACAGCATATACTGCATTGTATTGCATTGCACTTTATTGCAGGCGGGCTACACGGTTCCTCTGCGGTGTTTCGTAGCACAACTAGAGCCAACAACACATACACGGTATTTATTGTTTTTCACTCGCGCATCACCCAAAACCAAGTGCCTGCATGGACGGCGGTGGTAATTTTCACTCTCCCAACCTTTCCTTCCCTCCTTTCTCGACCCGGATGTGTGCAGCAGTGGTGTGTGGTGTGTGTGTACAACAGCTGTGGCTGGTGAAGACAGTGCTGCTTCTCCTGGTGTGACGCTTCTACCACCCCCTGGGCTGGCAGCCGTCTGCGATGGGCGGGGCTCTGTGCTGCGCTCATCAGACGGTGGGCGTGTAGATGATGAGAGTACTGCTGGTGGACTTTGGCGGCGACTCCTTGGACGGAGTGCAGGGGGGACTCCACCATCATCTTGTCCGGCGCCGCTTCTTCGGCTGCGTCCAGCTCCGGAAGCTCCTCCACCACCACGGCGCTGCGTCATAAGAAACGCGCGACAGCCCCTTCGTTACTGACAGCTCTGCCTGCTGAGTCAAAGATGCAAGACATGAGCTACTGCGATTCGCTCTAAAGTTAGATATCGTAACGAGATGTTGATACAAGCTCATGATTATCATCGCCTTTTTACAGCAGGCCTCGTAAGATTATCGGTGCTCAGACTGCGAGATTTCACGCTTGAAGAACGAAAGCTCGAAAAACGTACAAGGCGAGTTTCAACAATTAATTAGAACGAACAGACAAGAAAGTCGAAGGATAGTATACAGGATATTATTTGCGGTAATTATGATGTAAATGTGAAGAAAGTAAAGTGGATGAAAAGATAACTTGCCGCTGGTAGGGACCGAACCTGCGACCTTCGTATAACGCGTTGGCCAATAATGATTATTGGTCAGCTGCCCGCTTGTAAAACATCACGTGCTTCGTGACGCCAGCAGGCAGAAAAAGGGTGTTCCACACTCGTCGCCATGGTTACTGGCGGCGCTCACTAACACGCCCAGGTTTAGATGCATATATATACCCACCCCATAAAGTGGACAGGTGGATGACCCCCGGTGTAGCTCAGTTGGTAGATCACCGGCTCATCGGCAAGTTATTTTTTCGTCCACTTTACTTTTATAATGAAACACTGGGTTGAAAGCGGTGGTTTCGTCCGAACAATAGCGGCAAGAGCTGGACAGGCGCAGGCAGCGTTGCAGCAACCACGGGCTAGGCAGTTTCATCTCGTGCCTCGTGCAGTGCTGGCGATGTGGCTGCAGCGTTGGGCGTTCCTCTTCACTACAATCGTCCCCCGTCGGAAAAGGAGCCATCCTGGCGACTCATTCTGAACACAGTACGAGCGGATCGTAGTAAGGCTTCACACGCTGTACGTGGACGGATTCACGAACCATGAAAGCGTTGGTCTGTAGGCGTGTGTAACCGTTATGACGATATAGTTTACAGGTGACGTCTGTGCAACAACACGGTAGGGTTCCTGATACTTCGAAGCAAGCTTGGAGAAGGGGCCAGTAGGGAACAGCTGGAACCACAAGGGATTCCGGAAGAAAGCGAGGATTAGGGTACGGGTCATCGTCACGACGAGATCTTTGTTTCCATCAGTCTACGGTTGTGAACGAGCGGGCGAGCTGACGGCACTCCTTGACGCGGTTAGGCAACTTGAGAGATGGGCGTAGGTTCAAAGATGAACTGGGTCGATACGGCAGAATGGTGTCGAGTGTGGTCGAAGGTTCTCAGCCATATAAAGGGGAAAATAGCGAAAAGCCTGTAGTCGCCTTGTCGAGCAGTGTTATAGGCGTACGTCACGAAGGGCAAAATTAGGTCCCAGTCAGAGTGATCGGAGGCAACGTACTTAGAGGTCATGTCGGAAAGGATGCGGTTGAATCTTTCCGTCAAACCATTAGTTTGGGCATGGTAGGCGGTACCAGTGCGATGAACGATACGACATTCGGCAAGGAGTGCATTTACGACTTCGGAAAATGAACACACGTCCTCTATCGCTCACAAGTTCATGCGGAGCGCCGTGACGGGGAGAATGAAGTTCTGCAGGAGGAAAGATGCTATTTCACGGGCTGTGGCAGCAGGCAGAGCGGCTGTTTCTGCGTATTGTGTCAAGTGGTTGACAGCGACGACTACCAAGCGGTCTCCGGAAGCCGTGAATGAAAGGCGTCCATAAAGGTCAATACCAATGCGGTTGAAGGGCCTGGCCGGGCACGGGATTGGCTGGAGCGGACCAGAGAAGTGCTGAGGAGGAGCTTTGCGTCGTTGGCACTGCAGGAATGACCAGAATGTACTTGCGCACAAAGTGTACGTGCTTCGCCAATAAAACCTCGAGGAAAGTCGGGTGTATGTTTTGAAGAGACTCGCATGTGCACGCTGTGGATTAGTGTGGAAGGCTGAGCATATTTTAGCGTGAAGATGTCGAGGTATGACCAGTAACCACTCGCGGCCGTCAGACATGCAGTTCCTGCGATAGAGGAGGCCATCGCGGATCTCAAATAGAGCAGCTTGACGACGCAAGACTCGAGGAGCTGAAGGAAAAGTCAACGGGTTGGAAAGGAATCGGAGAGCGCTGACCCGGGCATCCTTGCGTTACGGCAGATAGGCAAGAAGGGCTTTCGGTTGACACAGGCGAGCGTGATAGCGCGTCGGCATCGGTGTGGCGGCGGCCAGACTTGTAGACAAACCGCAAAGCCGCGGTAGCTAATCGGTGGTAGGTGTCCTTCAACGTGTATAACCAACCACGTCGAAGAAGTGGCCATATAGGTAAGGTCTTAATTAACGAAGAGCTCAGATTGCGGCTAGACATTCCTTCTCCGTAACAGAATAATAATTATCTGCTTTAGTGAGGGTGTGGCTTGCGCATGCGACTATGTACCCTTGGAATTTAGATTCGCGCTGCGCGAGCACGCCGCCGCGTCCAACACCGCTAGCGTCGGTGTGTACCCCCAGTCGGAGCAATAGGGTCAAGTTACGCAAGATTGGCAGTGGGGTGAGCAGACGGCGCCACTCTTGAAAAGCATCTTCACAAGCCTGCGACCAAACCTAACTTTTCGAGTCGCTCCGTAGGAGCTGATTCAAGGGAGCGGTGATGGTCGCAAAATTCCAAATGAAGCGGTGAAAGTAGGAACAGAGGTCAAGGAAGCTGTGAAGTTCTTTTAGAGACGCAGGTTTAGGTAAGTCAGTAACTGCTCGTAGCTTGGTGGTGTCGGGAAGAATACCGTCTTTGAATGCAATATGGCCAAGGATGGTGAGGTGCCTTGCGCCAAAGCGGCATTTTTTAAGATTGAGCTGAAGGCCGGCGTCAGTTAGGCACTGCAGTATTTCCTCTAGCCTACGGTGGTGTGTGGGAAAATTTGGTGAAAATACAACCACGTCACTTAAGTAGCGTAGGCGCGTTTTGCACTTAAGACGTCGCAAAATATTGTCCACCATGCGCTAGAATGCTGCGGGCGCGTTGCGAATACCAAAAGGCATGACACGGAATCTACAAAGGCCATTGGGTGTGATGAAGGCCGTTTTAGGTTGGTCGTCAGGCATTATGGGGACTTGCCAATAACCGCTCCGTAAATCAATAGAAGAGATTAACCCCGCACCCTTGAAGGTAGTCGAGGGCATCGTGAATTCTCGGTAAGGGGTAAGCGTCTTTTCGATTGATCTTGTTAAGGACGATGGTAATCAACACAGAAGTGAATCTACCCATCCTTCTTCACAACAACTGGAGATGCCTATGGGCTATTCGAAGGCTGGGTTATGCCAGTTACTAGAACATGCCAGCTACTTGGTCGTCGATAACCTGTCGCTCTGTCGCAGACACACGATACGGTTTTTGGCAAATTGGCGCATTGGTACCTGTGTTGATGCGGTATTTCACAGATGACGTACGGCCGAGGGAAGCATGCTGGCAGTCAAAGGATGAACGGAAGTAATGCATGAACGGAACCGGTCGAGGAGGCGTAGGAACTGGTCGCGTTGAGGAACAGTTAACGTGTCGGCGATGGAGCTGCTCAGGACAGCAGGCGCAGTCGTTTACGGCAAGAAGTCACAGGTCACTCCGACGACTTCGTGTTCGGCAGTGGAAGAAGTTAGCATGTCAGTGATGGTCTAAGGGCCCACACCGTGGACACGCCCGACGCACTCTCCACCGAGCAATGTTAGAGGACATGACAACAGGTTGGAGACGAGCACTCCGCTGACACCGTCACAAATTTCCAAAAATGCAAAAGGCAGCGGTGAACATTTGCGATGAACGAACATTGGAGATGGCGTAAAAAGTGCACTTGACTCAGCGATACTGTTGCAGGACACCGTGGCAAATGCAAAGGAGCGCGGCGGTATTGTAACGTCTTCCGCACCAAATAGCTTGTCTTCAGATTCACGAGCGCCAAATAACGGAGCGTCGCT
>JALIZH010022947.1:0-14509 GCA_030522465.1 Rhipicephalus appendiculatus
AGACAATATGGACCTTAGGACCTAGCTTCGCTCCGTCATCAGCATTCACTTCGTGAATCTGCAGCCATTTTTTTCAGCGCCGCAAATTCCGCGTTGAAATTAATGACCGTGTATGGTACACAAAAAAGCGTTCCTTCAGGGAGGTAATTCTGGAAAATTGTTCCACCGGATAACGAAAAAAAATTTTTTTTCTATTTGTCGTTCTTGTTCCGCAAGAAAAACACAACTCGGAGTGAATAGTTGCAGTTCATTACAGACTCGAAAATGTTCATAATCACACGTTCATGCATCAAAAAAAGAAGAAGGAGAAGGGAGATGCCCGCGACAGCGAAAGTACGATTTTCAAGCACACCCCGAAAAACAACGCCAAATTTATGAGAACGGTTCTCAACATTCGAGGCACCAACACGCACTCGAAACCACACACATAACTTGTAATGGCGTTGCTAGTAATATACACGCCGTTTTAAAAATCATCCCAAAAGTACCCGACGTGCTTGCAATACTCATGCTGCATAGACGAGAGGCCCTCGTCGGCTGCCACTTGTCACGCTTTATTATCATTGTCCATAAAAGTATTCTTTTAGGATCCCTTGGGAAAAGAAAACTTCTTCCACCCATTCCTAGAATGGTTCGTGCACTGTGGCACGCAACGTCCAGTCATCTTGCGGGACTCGCGACGAATCAGACGGGCGACAAGGCGACAGGCGCCGCGTGCACGCTTAAAAAGAGCGCGGCGTGGGGTAAAACATGGCGGACGCGCGAGGCGAGGCGGCGTCGACCCTTTCAAAGAATGGCCACACTCTAAGCTGGGGGCGCGCGCATCGAGGTACTCTAATCCGCGCGCGTGCTTAGCGCCCTCTACGAGAGATGACGTGCGAAGCCGCGCGCCCGTATAGGGTCCCAGCAACAAGAGAAGCGCGAGTCTTAACAACATCATCTGGCTGAAACGTCTTGCGATGTTCGGCTCAACAATAATAAGCGCAAACGCATTGGCCGCCAGGATGCTCAATACCACAAAGCCGGAAATGCGTGCTGGTCAGTTGGTTACAACCCTGACACGAACGCTTCGAGGGAGTCTCAGCAAGATTTAAGCCGGGATTGGACGGGAATATCTTTGGATACCCGTGCGGTATCCGCATGGGTATTTTGTTTCCTGATAGTATTGTATGTACTCGCGTGTGCCCCGCCCGATACATTTCCGCCATCTCCGGAGTGCGTCGCCAACTGCAGCGTGTCTGTACCGGCAGTGTGCGTCCTGTATGATCCAGCAGCGTGGGTCATCCGACAGCCCCAAGAAACTGCCGTTGTGCGGGACGTGTCGCGGCTCTTTTTTTCTTAAAAGTACGAACACACGGCGGCACAGCACTCTCCCGCGCGCCGCTCGCAGCTCGCGAGAACCCGTTTTATTGCGATAGCAATTATATGGACACTCGCGGCTGGTTTTCGCCGTCGGCGTCGGCGTCCGCGTCTGCGTCTTTTCCGTATATGTATATGTATATATAACCGGGCCCGCCCATCGTTCGTGAGCGTGAAAAGACGCGAGGGGGGGGTCCCTCGAGCGACCTTCGATTTTACGAGCGGGGGCGCGCGCGTTATCTCCCCTTCTCGGCGGCCGACAGCGGGCGGGGGGGGGGGGGGGCGACGTTCGATTTTACGAGCGCGGGCGCGGGCGCGCGCTTTATCTCCCCTTCTCATCTCCCCTTCTCGGCGGCCGGGCCGGCGTACCCTTCTACGTGCTGCGCTCTCAACGCGAAGAGAATTCTCTTAAACAAGCGTTTTCTAGAGTTGCGTGAGATCGGATCCAAAAAGAGTTAGCTGCCAGCCTCCCTTTCCCTTCGTATAACATTACAATTTTTTGCTATCGCATTCATTGCTTCACCCCTTGCGGTGAAACTGACTTTTCTCTCTCCCGCCGAGCGTCAGGGAATTTCTGCCGCTGACCAAATCGCTCCGTCCGCCATTTTTGCCACTTCCGCCGCTTGCCGGGAAAGCAACCCACCAAAAAGCGCCTGCTTTTCCTCGTCACCCGGGCGTTGTCTGCTACCCCACCGCACCTCTCCATCTGTCGCGAGCTGCGACAGAGAGAGGTGCGGCGACAGGGGCCGCGAGCCGGCAGCGAGCCGACGGGCGCGCGCGCCCCGACATGTCCAGTCCTGTCTCGCTACTCACGCGGCGCCGCCAGTGTGGACAGCGTGCCGCTGCTTGCTGAGCGGAGGCGCCGACGGGCGGCACGCCGCCGCGGCAAGCTTTCCGCCAGTGTGCACGTACCCAAAGAGATGTGTGCCCGGCTGAGCCACCACCAATTGCTACGAGTACACCCCCCGTACCAGAGCAACTCTCCAAAATAAATGTCGCCGACGAAATGATGGCTTCGTCACACCTTCGGCTGATTGCCCAAGTCGCTTGCCACACGGCAACGGCCGCCAGTATGGTACGAAGACGAAGGTAGTGAGCTTGCGCCGGAAATAGCTATTTCAAGAGAGAAATATGAACTGTAATTCCAGAGAGAAAGTATTACATATAATTAAACAGAACAAACAGCTTCGCATGTGTTCCATATTCACGTAACGGAAGAGGATTTTTTTATTATAAGTTTTCTGCCGCATTTGTAGACGCTTATAGCACTGGTGGCCGTCGAGCAAGAATATAACAGAGTCGATGTAAAATAAAAAAATAACAGTGAAAGGTAAGAGAAGTTAAATTAGTAGAAAAAACCATCACATATTCCAACACAACCATTCCCAGTGATGCAAATGTTGATGCGAAAACAAGAATAAAGTAAATCTGAGCACGCCTGTACAAAAACTAAAACAAAACATTACATCATTTTCAGGAAGGATACGTGACGTCATGTACCTACACCTGTGCTGACGTGATTGGTGAAGATTATGTGACCAGCTACAAAGACGATACGCCTTGCATTGTAAGACATTTATTGCGCATGCCTTTTGCAACATTTTCGTGCGAGAAAGGAAACATAGCACAATCCTCAAGCATATGCATTGAACACTAGGCATGGAGTCCTGTCTTCACCTGATAAACTTGAAGCTGTGTTACAGTGCTTCATTGTGACCCTTAATATTTTTCGGGTAGCAGCTTTGGGTGTTTTACGGATATTCATTTCAAGACCTGCAATTGGGCCATTAGACGAATGCAAGTCAGCAGTGCATACTTTCATTCAGGTGTTTATTTTGCGCTAGACAAGCGTACAGCAGATTTCTAGGCTCACGCTCCCTTCCCCCCCTGACATTTGTTTTTCCAAATCAGTGAGCATTTTAGCAAGTTTCAAATCATCGTCTTTGCAGCGAAAAGTTCAGAGAGGATATAGAGCAACGAAGAAATGAATATTGGTTTCATAAGAAGGTTCAACTAATCTGCTTCCTCATACTATTCTGCCTGATATTGTCTACCACTAATCTACGTTAGGATGGCAAATAAAAGTTTTCCTCCAGGCCAATCAGCGAGCGCAATAATGCAGTTTGGTATCTTAAGCAGATTATTGGAACACATATTGGGAAGTGTAGACCACATGGTCTCCTCTCATTGCCTGTGGCTTGCGTAGAGCAAATACGAGCTTTTACGTAATAACTGATAAAACCGCAACAGTACGCACTGATAGTATTTACATGTGATAATCAGTATATCTCCTGGTGAAAAATGTAAATAATAAATTATTGACATTAAGTTCATTGTTCTAACCTTTTTAAAACAGGATTTTAAATACTAGTCCAAGATCACGAGGTAATCATAGCAGAAATTTATTCAACTTCTCACAAATATTTAACAACAATTTAGGGAGTTCTATGCAACGTGGTCAATTATGAGCATAACTCTTGCCGTAGTGTAGAGCTCCCGATAATTTCAAGCACCTGGAAGTAACTGAACTTCCACTGGCAGCCCCCACCACACGGGCCTCTATCATTTTGCCTCCGTGGAAATGTGACCCAGGGACGGGGCCAGAACCACGCTTTCAGGTGAACAGCCGGGCATCATAACCTATTACACACCGCGGTGTCCAACTGCGAAGTTATTGCCGAGAACTGGAGTGCGATCTCCGCTAAACTTTGAGTGAGACTTCACAAAGCGCAATGGCCAACCATGTTCTGGAAAGCACAAAAAAATTCGAAAACGAGTTACGTCAAGTATGCCTTTTTTTATCTGAAAGCGCTCGAGTGATGAAGTGGAAAGTATCAAACTAGCAGGCCTCTGCAGGAAGGGCGCCTGCGTTGAGCCGTCAGAAATAGGTATGTACGTTTTTGAAAATATTCTAAAGTACTATGTTTTCGTAGGCCTTAAGCTAGAGTCTTTAAAGTAACCTGGCGTACAACTTGTGTTTGAAATAGAGAGCAGTAACAAGTGTCTATCAAGCTTCTTCTCTGTCCTTGTCTTCTGCGCATTCAGGCTTTGTCATGTCACACCAACAAGCCCAGACTGCTACTTTAGTAAAAAAAAATTAACAAAAATAAAATGTAACGCACTAAAGTGTTTCAATAAAAATATGAGCTAGAAAATTATAGTTAAAAAAACGAAAAAAATCGAAAATAGGGTAGTTGGAGCAGGTTATACATCAACAGAAGTATCCGTTAGACGTTGTCCTAAGCGCAATTGGCGATAATGACGACTTTCAGGCACTTCATCGTATAGTGTACGACGAAATAAATAAAGCAGTGTTCTTGCTGTTGGCTACAGCATGCTCTCTCTTGATTTGAACAGCTAATCTTTTTGTTATGCTTACATTTATGAAAATCGGGTAAAACACAGCGTTCTTTCAATCGGAGTCCAGTAATTGAATCATCTTTTTTTTTCCTTGCCTATTCCTCTAATATAAAGCTTTCAGTATTCTGTATTCGGTTGTTTCATTGAATTTGTCAGCGTTCTGTACAAGAACGTAAGTGTTTGAGCGAGTTAAGCAATAACTGGCTGCAACAGTATTGCACCAATTTGTCCCATGTTTTTGTCGCTCAACATGCTTTTTTCACACATAGCAAACCACGAAAAAATACAAGTCCACCCACAGCGACTTATGAAATGCAAAGAGCAAGAAAATAGGAGGGCAAGTATCTAAACTAACTTCTGAATTTTCGCCAGATCTATGACTTCAGAACCTATAGGGTCTGATAGTGTAGAGGTTCTGGTAGGACAAAAATACATAAAGTGCGGCGAACTCCACTTCGCGAGCACTGTCCAAACAGAGAAGCTGATGCCCCCTCCGTCAGGCTCACCTTCGCCCATATTTGCGCACCGCTCATTGGTTCACCCTTTCCAGCGAGCTTCGCCCTCGCTCATCTTGGCGCGGCGCAGCTCTTCCTCTCCTAGCGAGTCCCCACTCTTTCCCCGACGCAAGACCCCGTGACCAGCACTACGCCAACGGACGGGGAAGAATCGATTAAGAACACCTTCGCAGTTAAAACACTTCTGCCTGTATTTTAGAAAGCTGGCTTGAAGGTTTTGTAGATGTTTGATTAACATGTGCAGTATGTCATTGGAAGTTCAATGGTGTGTAACGCGGATTTGAGGTGATGTAATTGGTATTACAATCGTCATTTTAAAACCGTTCGACGTTATCCGAAGCGCAATTTCTGGCAATGTCAACTGACAGCACGTTCATCTTAAAGTGTACGATAAAATACACAAAAACATTCATACAATAGGCTCCAGCGCGCACTTTCTTGTTAGGAACAGTTAATTTTACGAATTATATTTATATTGATAGAAGTAGGGCAGTATTTATACGTAGTTTTTCCGTTGATACTGCATCGAAGTATGCTTTAATATAGCGCTAATAATGTATTTCTGCGCAGAAAATGGTCCTCTGGAACTGTCATCACTATTGTCAAATAAACAACGCGTGGTACAGCGGTTACTACAGTAGTAACCTTACCAGCGCGTGCCACGTAAGTTCCTTTTTTCTATAACCACAACACCATCAACAGTGAGAATTATCAGAAAATAAACGTCCATACATAATATAGTGAGTGAAATAAATACTAGAATAGAAATTCAGCAATGGACACACCTTTCAATAAATTACATATGCATAGTTTAACATAAGAACAAGCAAGGCACTGGTCTCTCAGCTCTGCGCTCCTTCAAATCCCCAGTTTGATCTGAGATGTGTAGAATATGTCAGCTTCAAATAGCACTTTATTCAAGCTCCTTCAAAGTACGGATTGCAGTTTGCCCTCTTACTAGGCATAGGGGGGCAAGAAAAAATCTGTAATTATCTGTGCTCCGCCGTAGTATATGTGCACACTGCCTATTTTCAAACAATAATATCCGCCACCCAGTAACTTGAGGGTAATATTATCCAACCGTTTTAGTAATTATTTGCCGTGGTTAGTTCAGTATGCAGTCGTATGTTAAGCATTGTCGTATCAAGTCATTCCGAATTTCTGGACTCGATTGAAACCTGTATGACACCATAATAACTCCTGCTTTTATTGCACGAATATGCTAGCCACTCTTATGTAATACCCTACACGGGGTCTTTAAGGTCATGAAATGAAACTGTTCTTTTTCTAAAACAAAAAGAACATTTTTAAATTTCAGAAAGCTGATCAACAGGGCTTTTCGAGGCCATTCAGAACTGCAGTTGTCGTGCTTTAAAAGGCGCATTTTACATGCTCATTCGCCACCTTTTAAACCACAATAGTCGCGTCCACCGTACATGTACCATATGTTGTTTCTAAGCGGTTTGAAGGAACATAGCCATAGAAGCATTAGCAATATAACCTGTAGAAGAAGTTATATGATTCTCTTCACTTTTCTTGTTGACCTACTTTTTCGCCTTGCATGGGTAGTATTTCCTACTGTAATTTATGCCCAGCTGCCTAAGCCCAGCAGAGCGCAGCCTCTGGGGTGGTGCTGCAAAGGAAAATGTCTTAAGAAGCCCCACTGTGGAGAACAACAGAGGAGGTCTTGGTAAAGATTCACGTCATTCGACTATGTAAGAGCCGTCACATTACCACCTCGCATTTGGCAACTGCCGGCAGAAGAATTGTGTACAAAGGAGTTTTAGGACGTTCATTATTACCGACTTTTTTTTTTCAAATAAACATTTGGGAAAAAACTGACGTTGCTCCTTGTTTTTTTTTTTGTTTTTTTGTTTCTGAGCGTCTCTTCAGCAACGGTAAATAGACACTATAAATTAGACGGCTCAAAATGCCTCTGAAAGCTGCAGAACTGTAGATGGTCCTAGACATTAAAAAACATGTACATTCACCAGAAAGGAACCTGGATAGCATGTTCACTTAGACCAAGTCAGAAAAGTGCGTGCTTCCTCCTGCATTCACCCGGTTGCTCTAATTAAAGTGGGTGATAATCGTTTAAGGCACAAGCGCGTTGAGAATGTTAGTATATTTTATAGTATTCGAAATACTGCTACTCTGCGTCGTGCAGCGTGTTTGGACGGCTTACTTCTGTCACCAACTTGATGTGCTCAAGTCTCTGACAGGGCACGGATGAGGTTCTAGAGAGTCGGATCGCCAACGAATATGTGTTAAGTAGACTAGTATGTGCCCCAGCGCCAGAGCCGGGACTCGCCTGTAAACGGCTTACCGCGAGACCCATATTCTACGTGTATTCGCTACTCTTGGAAAATTGGACGGTAACGTTAAGCTATGTTGATGAGGTGCTGCCCCTCAGCCATACGTTGCTGCAGGGGAGTAGGCGGAAATTTTTTTTCTGGGAGGGGGGGGGGGGGGAGGGGGGCACACACCCTTGAATGGTCGTGGTGTCGGGGCATTTAGGTTTGGTCGAGTGTCATTTTGTGCTCTCTGTATCACATGATCGAAAAAAATCGGGGGGGGGGGGGCACGTGCCCGCTATGCCAAGCGTTGGTCACATCTCAGCATTTGCCATCGTGAACCCATGTTCAAATGACCCATATTTCGTTAGCTATTTCATCTTTTTACCAGGTGAGTCCTTGGCGTCCCCATGACGTGACACCATTCCCTGGCCCGCACCACATCTTCATACCATAGGGCACTCCAAATGCAATCAGATCGTACACGTATTTCATCCGGTTTAGCCGTTGGTGTTGCAGCTGGCGTGGGCTTTACCAGTGTGACGACATAAGCCGAAGGAAACTAATGACAACCGATATGCCTGAATTCATGACTTGGCTCCTTTCGCAGATTCTTATTATTTTATTAGCTGAGACTTCGACGCACACCTGTTGCCTTCATCACGTCACTGCTTCATTTCGCAAATGCTACCCCGTCGTTAAGTTACAGCTGCAGTTCAAAATTTATAAATACCATTTTGGCTTGTAGGGCTTAAAGCGAATTTAAGCTTTGGAATGATGAAACTGCTAAAATGTAAAAAATAAAATATCTAAAAATCAAAATGAACCAACATATGCATGTTGCGCCAACACTCATAACTACAAAACGCTTTGAGTAATGCAAACGCGACTTGGCAGGTACATAAGTGAGGACACTATGCTGTGCATTAAACCTCCGATATCACCACATCTCTTAGGTAAGGCACGTCATCGTAAAAAGACTGAAAAAGTTGATATTTCCAAAGTTTATTTTGCACACAATTGGCCATTGTACCAAAAGTTACCTCCTGTTTTCAATAATGCTGCTCGAATACACATGACGCCGACGGCGACGGCAAAATTCATCCGAGAGTGCCCATATAATTGCTATCGCATTACAAGTTGTGTAGAGTAAAGTAAGGTAATCTTGACCTTGGCGTAGGGTAGTTCCCCAAAAATTGGTTGGCAACATTAGTGTATATATGTGTGTTGGTGCACCTGGCCCTAATTCTGCGTCCTTCAAGGCTGATGAAGTTAGAATTGCACCGACTAGTGTAAGGTAGCTATTTTTTTATTCGACCAGACGGTTCAACTGGTAGTCCAACTGGCGCATTCTCCGAGGACCAACAGTTTAACCAACTGGAGTAAGGGCTAGGAGGTAAAAGTTAAACCGCTGTGGTTACTCCTGCAGTTGGTGCAAAATTGGTTCAAAATCAGTGGCAGCCTAGTTAGTCCCCTGAAGGATCAACGTCGTACCCCATTTAGTCCATTTCGGCTTAGAGTGTATCATTTGATTATTATTGTGATTCATGAATTGCACCTATCGACTTAGAAAACCATGTGGACTTGTAGGAAATTTTGAGGATACTGCCAACTCTAGGATGTGCGTTCCGAAATTCTGCACGAAGTGTGTCGGTGTTTGTGGTTTTGTTCTTTAAGGCATAAAAAAGTAGTATTCGTAAATTTAGGCACAAAGACATAGCGCTTTTGTCCCATGTTTCATAGCACTTACCAAAAAATTCGTATCAGCTTTAATGTTCATTAAATATAGATTTATCTTGTGAACATAGATCAAACGTAGATGTACCCTCTTTTGGAAAGAGCAGAGAAGTAAGGTATGTGCTAAGTCAACTAAAACATTTGGACGTTAGCGCCGTAACTGAAGTACGTAAATTAGACTTCCGTTGCCCAGATCTAGAGTTCTCCTCAGCCGTTTGTTCTACTCTCCAGAAGTATCTCGTTAACACGATAGAGCCAATTCATAATATAGCCGCTCGATTTATATCATCTAACGACCTCCATGTCAGTGTCACTAACCGTAAACAAAATTTCATTTGCAGCCAATGGAAGCCTTTCACTCCGTTTCACTTTCATGCTTGAAGTGCGTTCATATTCCGACGTCACATCGGTTAGAACTTCACACCCCCACGTTCATCACGACGTTTACAATAAACACAAAAAAATGCCCCCACCTCCCCCGAAGGAAATCGTGAGGAAATGCGAATGCATTTCGCGCGCGCTTCACTCCATTTATATATGGTGGTTGTGGTTCGAAGAAGGAAAAGGCGCCTAATTTCTGCAGCCCGGTCGGGATCACGGCGCAGCGCCGGTTTTTTTTTTTTATCGCGGTAGCTCCGCTGAGCTCCCGCGATGCGAGCGCCCTCACGCGCCAGAGCGCGCTCCTCCTCTCCACTTTGCTAGGGGCGAGGATAAGCGCGCGCGCCCGCAGCTTTTGCTATGGGAGAGAGAGAGTGAGAGCGGAGAGATAACACCTGCCGGCGCGCGGACACCTCCTCAACCTATCCTCCTCCCCCGCGGACAACGCCGGCCAACGCCGGACAACGCCGGCCAACGCCGGACACCGCCGGACAACGCCGGATGCCTGACATAGCCCGACTATGAAATGCATTCGCATTTAAAGTGTCATGATTACGCGCAATTGTTGAAGAACACGAGCCTTCATTTCATCTGCACTACGACGCGCCTTTGCACTATAGAGTGATGTTCCCGAAGCCATCCTCACGATCACTGACCGCAACCATTTTCGCGAACATTACGAAAGTTTTTTATATTCATAACTATTTAACTTCGGTTGCTTATTGCATTTGGTCATTTCATAGCTTTTTTTATTTTTCCTGTGTTTTGTTTAGTTCTTTATTCACCACTTTGTTCCCCCTATATCCATCCTTCTTGGATGCCATATGATCTTTTGCAAATAAACAGAACATTGTACTGAACTCGTGTATTGCGAGACGATGACTTGACTGAATACGTGCAATGTTGTTCAGCAATCAGCATGGCAGGCGATCGAACAGGTTTGGTCAGCGGTGCAGAGTGGGAGATGACTTCCTGAGCAAGCTATAATTTGCCTGAAATACGCTAAAGGGTGATAAACCTGAAGTGTATTGCATATCGTTATGGTTCGAGGAAGTGACGAATGACTTGGCCTATGTGGAGTAGTCGGATGCGATATATCTTGTGTTAGGAACGCGCTGCCGCCTAAATCTCGTAAACGCTTCTCCGGCTTCGGGGCTACCACTGGGCATAGATGCCTCCCCAACCAGTTCATGTTTGTGAGAAGAGCTAGTCCCTGTGCTCTGCTCTATAATCGGCCAACTACCTTTCACAGGGTCGTGTATATCTATTGTTTGGAGATACATGGCCTGTACAGCGGTACCCTACTTCAGCATCTTACTTTAAACCCTTATAACACGCCGGTGCATCTGGTGCTGAGCGCACCATAGTGAAGTATATTCAGAATGCTACACTCGTATTGAATGTTGCAGATAAGTTTTTGCAAAACGTGAGGAAGGCATGAAGAGAGAAAATTTCGAGAGCAGCACATTGGTTTGGACGAGTTCGTGTATGTTAATTTTCCAATACAGCCCAAATACATGAGAATTGAGTAAGGAACTCTGATTTGCAACAGCTTTTTTAATTGAAAAAAAAAACAGTATATCGAAGAATACATTAGAAACCGCGTTATACAATGAATTTCATAAGAAACACCTGAAAATTCCACGTCATGACAACATGCCATATTAACGTATTTCCCTCCTCTAACAGCTTGACAAACCGCTAGATAATACATATACTTCATTCCTTACTGATATGGCACGCTTATACAATTTATAGGATCGTGTGGCTCTCATGCATGTACATAATGTCCGTAGAAGTAAGGACGGGATAACATTTACGCTCCGTGCAGAGCGCTGCCATGTGGGCATGTCCATTATCCCTTAACGTACAGGCGTGAGCAAAAGTGTGCAGACCACGGGATCGCGTGGCCGAATGCATCGACGCGCCATCTAGCGACGTGACGCCTGCTGCGGTGCGCATGCGCGTCCCGTTGTATCAGTTGGCCTCTCATGCCGCTCTGTCTGACGCGGTTTCGGCGCTCGTAGCCAAAACGACAACTGTGTGTCGCTTTCTTTGCTCCATAGAATCTGCATTGGAATCTGTGTTGTTCATTTACGTCGCGGCTGCGACGTGGCCAGTCCAAGCGCCGGGCTCGCGCCGTTTTCTACACCGGTTGGTTAGCCGAAGTAAGCATAGCTAGTATCGCATAACCTGATGAAGCCAAGCACACAAAGTAGAATACCTCGGGTGGGCTTCGATGTCACACACATTAATCACTAATAATTATAATTAGTGTTAACGCTAATTACATCTACTTTAGTTTAACGAGACTTAGCTCGGTCAGGAGCTATTGGTATATTCCTGAGCTCGGATTCTCTGAGCTCATGAGAAATTCGACTTTAATTACTTTAATTGGGTATAATGAGATATTGCTTAATTAGACCTAATTACGATCCGAATAGTTTGATGATACCATGATCAAACACGCCTAATCAGATTTATCTATACTTACCCTGACCCTGCTTAATTAGCTTAGTAGCGTAATTGGCGTAATTATGTCACGTGAAAACTCCAGTATCGAGGGTGTGTTTGGTTGGATCTTAGGCTAGTTAATCAGGCATATTCAGTATTCACCTCAACTAACACTAATTAGACTCAATTGAGCTTAATTGGCGTGGAGTCGATAATGAGTAATTACTATCTTCCTGGGCTTGGCTTCTCTAGACTCATAAGAAAGTCGACTTGGATTAATTGGCCGCGGTTGGATTTACCTTATTTAGGCAAATTTCGCTCGGCTAAATTAAGATATAGCATGATCAATTATGCTTAATTAGATTTGGCTATACTTCGACTCATCTGGGCTCATCTAAGCTTAACTTCGCGTAAAATGAGAACAGCAAGCTGGACTAGGCTTAATTAAACCTACTTACGCCTGACTTTATTAGATGACACCGTGCTCAACTATGTTTGATTAGTTTCGGCTATACTTACTTTGACTTAACTAGCCTCATTTAGTTTAAGAAAGGCGCTGGGCTGAGAAAAATTAATTTTGTGTGCTTGGCTTCAGGTTATGCGATGCTAGCTATGCTTAGTTAGGCTAATCAACTGGTGTAAAAAACGACACGGGCCCGGCGCTTGAACCGGCCCCGTCGCAGCCGCTACGTGAAAGAACGGCAGAGATTCTGTGTAGCAAACAAAGCGACATCCAGTTCTCGCTTTGGCTACGAGCGCCTTAACCGCGTCAGACAGAGCGGCATGAGAGGCCAATGATACGACGGGACGCGCATGCGCACCGCAGCAGGCGTCACGTTGCTAGATGGGGCTTCGATGCATTCGGCCACGCGATCCCGTGGTCTGCACACTTTTGCTCACGCCTGTATGTGTGTGCTCTGTGACTGTAGTGTTGACACACCGGCCCGTTTCTAGTCAGTGCTCATGCAGGCGCTTTTCTGTGCGTCCTTGTCTCCTTTCGACGTATTTCAAGATGTCTTTTATTAGAAGTGCACACTTACGAAGCATTCTATATAAAATCCTGCAATAACCAGGACGATCATCACAAGTGTTTATGTCGCATGAGGGACTCCTTGCCTTGCCACTTGCTTATAGGTTATTTACACAATATTTTCAATTGGCCGTGACGTAGACGAAGGCAGCAGACGGCGTCCCTCAGATGAAACTTGTTGCCGAACTTGTGGCCGGGAAACGGAAAGTCTGTTTACAGCAGTATGCACTGTATACACTGATAGGGCTGAAAAGAGCGTCAGACGTCGATAAACTGGCAGGCGGTCAAGCGCGTCGGCTTTTATAGATGTATCATCGAAGATTCTAGCGTTATCGCTAGCGGCCGCGTAAGTACCAGAACTAATGTTGAATTCCAATGGCAGATCGCGGGCGCCCGGCCGGATCGCGAACGGAGCGCGTAGATCCGAGCGGGATTGCTCTCGTCAAATCTGCGACTGGAACGCGTGCGCCTTGACGGGGAGCAGTCCCGGTACACGGAAATCTTGCGAGGGGGTGTGATAGGGCGCGAGGGGGAAGGGGGCGAAGCGTTTTACTGGTCATCCATGGCTGCCCGCGACTGTAACATGCGGCCTAACGGGATGAAATGCGGGCGGACAGAATGCGTCACGCGAACTTCCGGCGAAATCTGCCGATTTCGGCGGAGCAAAAATTCTTGCTCCACGGAGCAATCCGTAATCTGCGGTTGCTGTCAATCTGCCATTGGAACGCACAATTCACGCTCCCAATCTGCCATTGGAATGTGACTGCTCCACTCAGAGCAGAAAAAGTTGATCTGGATCTGCCATTGGAATTCAACATAACTCTAATGTTCGGGTTGTGCACGTAATCTCACGTCGGAAGGTTCTTAGATTATTTAGATAGTTCCAAGTCATTTGGCCACGCTTCGCGCAAGGCTGCGGTTACATTGCAATGGGCGGTATCATGAAATAGAAAGGAACGAGCACGTGTGGCATTGCCCCCTCTGAGAAAGCATCGCCCCGATGCTTGCGAAATAAGATGGAAGGACGAAAACAAAAAAGAAAAAAGTACATGCATAAATATAAGACAATAATAAAGCAAAACTATAGTCCTACAGCTCACTAATGAGTATAACATTACTAAAGGGGGCACGACATGGACGACTTTAGGTTGTGCGCGTCGCCGCTGAGAGTTCGTGATGCCGTCAAAGACAAACTCGTAGTCGAATGTGCCGAGACGTCGAAGTAACCTGTACGGTCAGATGTATCGTCCAAGATACTTCTATGTCCGCGTCAGCGTACTGAGGTCCAGACCCAGACACGGTCGCTGGGTTTATATTACATGTGTCGTTGTCGAAGATTGTAGTGACGGCTGTCGTTAGTTTCCTGGTTCTTGATGCGGAGA
>JALIZH010022949.1:0-33261 GCA_030522465.1 Rhipicephalus appendiculatus
ATGGTCCCGTTTTCGTTCGGGAGTGGCACCCATGTTTCTAGCGAGGCCGCGGCGCTTTCTATTCGTGCGACTCCCGTGAACATCTCCAAGAAAGGGCTGCAAGAGAGATCCGAGGCTTGAGGTATGAACACCAGATTTTCGGTCCATGTCCTTGCTGCTGCTTCCAGAAAAAAGTACACGAGGCGTAGCTTGTCCTTGGTGTCCCACTTGTTAATTTTTGAGAACCTTCGGAACATCTCAAGCCAGGTTCCGAGGTCTTCGCATGGCGAACCGCAGTAGGTCGGCGGCTCCCTGGGCGGCTGAATCGCGACCACTGCAGGCGACACTGCGGCCGTCATCGGGCCTGCAGGAGCGGCGCTAGCGGGGGGTATGGGGGGGGCTGGAGCCCCCCCAGAATTTTCGCCTGCCCCCCCTACGCCCCCCCCCCCCCCAAGATCAAACACAGCCAAAAGATAATGCATGAGTTACCCGCCTTCCTGCCCCCCTGGACGAACTCGCTTGTGGGTGCCCCCCCCCAGTGAAAAAATCCTGGCGCCGCCCTTGCGGGCCTGTTGTCATCGTCACCATGGCTTTTGGCGGCTTGTCCGGTATGAATCCGTGTTGGCGGGGGGGGGGGGGGCCCTTTTAGTCTGCTGCTGGCTCGACTTTCGGTGATGGGGACGTTGTCTTCTCCATGATTTGGGCTGGGCTCGCAGCCTGACGTGGGCGTCCGGAGCACGAACGAAGAGCACCTTCACTAGATGTCTCGTGGTCGTGACGTTGACGAAGGCAGCAGTAGTAGTCGTATTCAAGACGAAACTCTTTGCTTAGACCAACTTTTGCGCGGTAAGCGAAAACTCTAATGACAAGCAATACACACTGGGAACTGAATCGGCAAACAGTGTCGTCCGTCGATAATCTGACATGCGGTAAAGCGCATCGGCATTTATATATGGGACATTGAACATTCGAGCCTCCTCGCTGGTGGCCATATTAGTTCCAGAATATACTCAGCTGGGTGCGTTTGCGTGCTCAAGCCTATATCAGAGGATTCTGAAATAACGTGCAAGGTTCTCAGATATTCCGGCGTGGATTGCGCAAGGCGGTGGTTGTACGTTTAACGAACCATTGAAAGGTGCCCTGCAACACTTTTTCATGTAGCCATGGAATGGATTCACAGAAGGAGCTTATTGCCTCATGAATTCGCTGGCACGAAAATTTTTAGAATCCGTCCAGTACGAGCGGAGTTACAGATATTTGTCGCACGCTGCAACTGCATTCTCTCTTCTCTCGTCCCGGCGAAAGCACTGGAAGCTAAGCATGGAGGAATGACACGGGGAAAGAAAATACGTCACGCGCGCCTCGTGACCTTGAGCACTTTTTCTTTTTTTTTTCCTTTGAATACTCAGCTTTGTAGTGTGATCGTGCGCGCACGCGTGGACAAGTCGCGGCCTACCGCGGCGGCCCCAGCAACGACCGCACACGCCATGCTCAAATCAACCAATGGCTGAAAAAATGGCGGTGACGAGTGATTTTTGAGCTTGTAGTGTCATTTGTTTAGAGAGGAGAAAGCAATTTTTAGCTGCCTTTGGGAATTTATTATGGATTCCAGGCCGCGTGCTGCGCCATTACATTTGGCCCGCGTGTTCTTTGGAGCCTCGACTACCGATCGGCCATGCTGACCATGCTCAAAAAGTGCTGCAAGGCTCCTTTTATTAGAAATAGCAATAAACGTGCGCTTGGCAATATTAACTATACATTGCTGCATTGCTCCTAAGCGCTTTACAATATCGCAGGCGTCAAAATTTGCCGCATTGGCAGCGTCATAAAAATACATTTTACTTTTCTAGATTTGCACTGTTGATATGATTACCAATTAGATGAGGAAAGGCGGAATTAAAAATTAAAGCCAGTTATCGCAGTGAAAGCTGTCGAAGCAGGAAAGCGCTCTCGTACCAACTGTCGTTGCCGCTCACGACGAGAAGCGGCTTCTTGAGGCGTATGTGAAGTCTTGCCCATCTTTTGTAGAGCCCGACATGCATAACGTTTGCGCGGCTTGGTGTTGGCCAGATTGCTGTGCGCCAGGCTGCGCATAGCGCGACCTCGCGTTGATTACCGCCTCTCTCCTCGTCGCAACCAGCGCGCCTCTCATTGATTACCTCCCACCATCCCCTCCCCCACTCCCACCATTTCTTGCCTTGTCCACACCGGCAAATTCCTTCCATCTAGCTTCGTAACGACCACAGCGAATGGTAGACCATCAAGACGTTCGTTGTAAACAATGAAACTGCCAGCGGGCTACATATATACGCGTCATGTGCTGAGCCATATCATTGACATGCCCTTATGGTATTACATTGGTCAAGGCCATGGCGCCAAGCGCGTTCATGCGGACGGATCATCAGTTATGCTAATTTTTCGTAACCAATATTCCTCTATACTTCGCTATCTGTATGCTCCAGTGGTGTAACTGTAGTTGAGAGCGGTGCTGAAAAGATTGTAGGACAACCTTGACTTAGGCTACGGCACTTACGGTGCTACTCATAAATGCAATGCGCTCGTTCGCTTACTGCAGTACGTATGGAGCTTGCGGGCAAGATATTACCTGGTGCCCTTATTTTTTATTCGTGATGTCTTCGGGTTTCACCACAAGATAGTTAGCACTGCTCAGCGCAGGACATACCGCAACACTCATAAAGTTTCAAGATTGTTTCAGATTCTTCCGCTAATATTGTTCGAGCACCAGCTATGACGCTGGTAATTTCGATCTCTGATGTCTAAGAAACGATGCGTTCCGCCAATGATAAGATTACCCATGGCCGACGACTGTGACCTATCAATGTAGAGTGTCTATTGCCTCTACATTGACTTTTCATTTCCTGGGCACAGGTTCGCCCTATGAAAAGTTTATATGTATCAGCGTGTGGTTGGCGTTCGTCATCGTCACGACCATTGCACAATGTCAGCGTGCGTGCTTGGTGCTGCAAGAAATACTTCTTCCAACCTGCACCCCCCCCCCCCCCCATAATCGCCACTTTTCTGAATGTATTCACAATAATGCCTTTGCTTTTGCACCCGTTGCAATCATCGGTTTTTTCCTTTTATAGTTGTGCAGTCAACGGGACTGGACTCCGAAACTGCCTTTGCTGGCCTACAACATGGCCGAGAAGAAGACAATTACCTACGTGACCGAGGCAACCATAACGCAAATGGTGAGTACACAAGCTTGCCCCTATCTGATTGCTCTTATTAATTGTTGTTGGGATTTTACCTCCCAGCACCTTAATTAACATAGTTATACAGAAAGAAGTAGTGGTGGGCTTTGGAGATTTTGACCATCAGCTATTTTTTAACGTGCACCTAAATCTAAGCACACGGGCCGCTAGCATTTCACCTCCGTCGAAATGCAGAAGGCGCCGCGGAGATTCGATCCCGCGACCTTCGGGTAAGCAGTGGAGCAACGTGACCACTACACAACAAAGGTACGTTAATTTAGTTTATACCCTTCAGGCACGAATACTTGACGCACTGTCTGCAACTGTCATACCTTGACAACCAATGTAGACAGAAGCTGAGAGGAAGATCGAGGGTTGATTCGATGCTGAGATTGTTGAACAGGGATTTCAGCGACATGCTCTGTTCAACGAATCTTGGCTGAATCTTCAGAAAATTACTACAATGCACTGGATCTTGCGTTCAGGAAAGAAAATGAGGTAATATATTTTCTTGCACCATGTTAAGGCATAAGCGTAACGAAGGTGTAAACGAAAATATATCGATTGTGAAATAAGTCATGTTGCATTCTTGCGTAGCAAAAATCAAATCTCAGTTTTGAAATCCATGCGCCATTTCCTTTTGGTGGCAATCATTCTGTACAAATGAAATTGAAATTTTTGAAATGAAGTTTCGAACGCGGCTCGTCGACGCCCCGCTGAACATTGTGGTGCCTATCCCAAAATCATAGACTAAAGGCCTACGCACTGTTACGGCGTTTATATCAGAGCACTCAACGACGATACGCAATGACAACAGTCATGGCAAAGCACGGACTCTCAGCGCGAGCGGCGTTATGTCGCGAAAGAGCTGAAGAGGACGACCCTCTAGGAGGCGCCTGAGAGCGTAGCCCATTACACAGTTCCAAGGCTTCGCTACAATCACCCGCGTACGAAAAGTGAGCCGTCCGGTGAGCTAACAGCTTGTCGCTACTAGCGGGTCATGGTAGGCCTTGAGGTGCTCCACGTTGACAATGTCGCGCCTTCAACAGCGCATGTCCGAAGATAGTTCAATGGGTTTGATCAGGTGGTTGACGGGGAATGTGCGTTGGACGAAACGGTAGGGGCTTTCGTATTTGGGCTGTATTTTTCAAGATACGCCAGTTGCTTGCAGCGGCAGGGAGCGAGAGCCATACTAGCACTCCAGGGAGGAACGTGGGCTCAGAAGAGGCGGTGTTACCACGAGTGCTCTTCTGCCGCTCTTTTTCATGCGTTCTAATGTCTTGGCAAGCTCACGACACTCTTCAGCAAATCTGGCTGTGGCAGAAATAGGCACGCACTCGGTTCAATCCAGCTTTATGGAAGGAACGTGTCGATGGTGTGCCACGGGTGCCTTCCGTACAATTACAAGGGTGAAAACCAGTAGTATTCTGAGGGACGGTATTGTAGGCGTAGGTGACGAAGGGCAGTATGGCATCCCCATTTGTATGACTGGCGGCGACGTACATTGAGAGCATGTCGCCGAGCGTATGGTTATAGCGTTCTGTAAGGCCTTTCGTCGGCAGGTGGTAAGCAGTTGTTTTGCGGTGAACAGCATGACACTTCTTGAGAATGGCTTCGACGACTTCCGACAAAAAGACACGGCCTTAATTGCTGGGCCGTACCGTGATGTAGTATGGATTCATGTCGAAGCGTAGCGCGAGGAAAACAGGACACATTAACACATTAAGGCCCACGGAAGAACTACTGGGACGATTTTATTGACATTTTGCATATTTAATTAACCACAACAGACAACCACACGTGCAAAGTTTTATAGAGTTACGTATGTTTCTTCAGGAGTTATGATAGTGTACTATGAAAAGTACGCTGGGCCTTTGGGATAGCAATCGGCAAGCTGACTTGATGCAAGAATGGCGAGTACGCTAAGCCCTTGCCAAACGAATAACAAAGTTATCTTGGCCCATGCAATTTAGGCAAGGACCAGTGCTTCATGAAAAGCGTAACGTCACGCTTTTGGAAACACCATTTTGGTGTATTGTGGCAGAATTCAACTGTTTTGCCAGCTTCTTGTGAAAATGTCCGAATGGATAGAGGGTAATAGCAAGCACAGTGGACGCTGGAGATCTTTGATACTTCTGTTGGGTACAACAAGGCGCAGTCAGTGTTTCGCTATTATGTGACTAAAGGACAATAGTTAACGCGTAGAGGGTCTGCTAAAACCTCCAGTGTGGTAGCAGACCCTTTATGCGTTGTCTGCGGTTATTTTGATCATCTGGGTGAATAGGGGCTGGTACCACTTTTTCTGAGGGATGAAAATTTTCTAGTCATTCGCAGCCTGATCGTAGAGCTCGAACCCCCTCATGGCATTGTTACTGCGGATGAAGAAGAAAGACAGTGGCACTACGTTTTTTCTTTTCTTTTCAGTGTATGGCCACCACGACAGAGAGCATAGTGACTCAACTGTGTAGTCTTTCGTCAGCATAGCAACTATGCCGTTGTCTTTGCCATTTTCGAAACAAAGATGCTGTTCTGAGTCAAAACAGAAGTTATCTTACCCATGTTGCTTTCGTTCCATGTTTTTTTTATCGTTAGCAGAGAGCATCCATTCGTACCGTCGTCATTCCCCTCCTCCTCCTAAGTTCTCATGTTAGGGTCAGAATCGACAATTAAAACATGAAGATGCTCTGGTATATTCACAGCGACATCTTTCGCAGCCTCATGAGTCTGAGGTAACCGGAAAAACGGCATTCATAACAAAAAAAGCCTGTGCAATCTATGATGCAACGCACAACAAGAGTTTCATGCATGCTCCCACGAAGTCCCAGTGTACTAAATAAAGTACAGCAACATTTGATTACTCCTCACAGCAAAACTATGCACTCTATAGGCTACTCGCGCTTTCCTGGGATTGAATTGCTCTTGCTGAAGCAGAAGGAGTCCGTTTTTTTAACATATAAAATATAAAACTTCAAATTAGTTCAGAAAAAGTAGTACTGACCACGTGCGTTTAACAGGCTCCCATTTTCCTAAAGTTTGACGACTCATAAAACAGAAAAAATATCACCAAGTCAATATTCCAAATTAGGATTATCTTGCTGCAACCATTGGCATCAAAAATAGTAATCAGCAAGATCAGAGTACTCTGTTTTGTATTTTCTATTGCCGAACAAAGAAGTGTACTTTTTAAAGTACAGTGGGCCCTAATGGGTTAAAGAACACACAGGACAGGCGCTAACTGGGAACTAAAGTTTAATGGAAAGAAAATCCGCAACTTATAGTTGGCAATGTCAACACTGATATGACATCACGTCAATATCAGTGAAAAAGCAAAGAAACAAAACACTATCAAACAGAATATACAACTTCCGTAAAACCAGAAAAACAGGCGTTGTTTATAAAACTGTTCTCGTGTTGTCGTATCAGTGTTGTCATTGCAAACTTTAGGATGCGGATTTTCTTTCCGTTAAACTTTAGTTCCCAGTTAGCACCTGCCCTGTGTGTTCTTTACTGTGTCCTGTTTTTCTGGCGCTACGCTTCGACATGGCTCTATACCAACTTGCCCAATACTGTACGCTACTTCAGTAGTATGGATCGGTGGAGTAGGAAGGAGGCAACATGGCGCGCTGTTGCCGCTGGGAGGGCGGCGGCTTCGGCGTATCGCGTGAAATGGTCAACAGCAACGGCGGATCAGCGGTTACCAGCCGACGTCATAGGAAGTGGTCCATACAAATCGATGACCACGCGCCCAGATGGCCGGTTAGGACAAGGTTCAGGTTATAGACCTGCTAGCGACAAGTTCGTTGAAAGCTTTCGGCGTTGACAATTGAGGCAAGAGCGAACGAACTTCGGCACGTAGCGGTATATCCCTCGCAAGAAGTATCGTTGTCGAATGCGTTTTGGACACCGCAGAGTGCGCACACTGCGGGTTAGTGTGGAACGAATGCGATAATTCAGAACGCACACTGCGCGGTATTACTAACAGCCACTAGTAGCCGTTGGCATTATAATTGCGTCGGTGACGGGAATCGCGAAATGGTGGGCTTGACGACACAAGGCGCGAGTGGTTGCTGTTGCCGACGGATCAGTGAGAAAGTCTATCAGCGAGGCGATCCACTCATCCGAGCGCTCTTCGATAACGATAGTGTAAACGTGGATGGAAGAAACGGAAATGTGAGACACTGAGCAGGGGGCCATTCTCGCGAAGCAAGGGGAAGCGCGAGAGTTTGTCGGCGTGAGTATGCTGCTGTTAGCTGAGGTACAACACGCGTATATTGTAGTCTTGCAGGCGAAGTGCCCAGCGGGCGAAACGGACTGAGGGGTCGTTCCATGACGACAACCAGCACAGTGCATGATGGTTGGTAATAACATCAACAGGGCGATCATACAGATTAAGGTCTGAACTTTCTGAGGACCCAGATGATCGCCAGGCATTTTTTTTTTCGTGACGGTGAAATTGGTCTGTGCTTTGGTAAGCTCGATTTGCATAGGCCGAAACATGTTCGGGAAACCTTGATTTGCGCTGCGCAATGACAGCGCTGGGACCAACACCGCTGGCATACACGTGTACCTCGGTAGGGGCCGTGGGGTCGTAGTGGCGTAGTTTGGGAGGGGACGTCAACTAACGACGGAGCTTCGAGAACGCGTCGTCGCACTCAGACGACCACGAATTTAGGGACCCATTACCTCAAAGGAGCGTCGTCAGCGGTGAAATGAAGCGGTGAAAAGTTGCCAATGAAGCGTCGAAATTGGGAACACAGCCCCATGAAACTGCGCAGAACATTGACCGACGTAGGTTCAAGAAATTCGGCCGCGGCCCGATCCTTGGCTGGATCGGGGAGGATTTCGTCCTTGGACACTAGGTAGCCTAGAATTGTCAGCCGCCGTGCTGCAAATTGGCGTTTCTTCAGAGTCAGTTGTAGGCCGGTGTTGCTGAAACGCGTCCAAACATGCCGCAGATATTGGAGCCGCGTGGAGAAGTCCGAATCGAAAATGACGACGTTGTCCAGGTAGCTCAAGCACGTGTGCCATTTCAAGTTGCGCCAGACGGTATCTAGAAGGGCGCGGGGGCTCTAGGGTACGTACTTACTAGCGGCAAAAACGCGCGCGACACGCCGCGTGCGGCAAGCGCGCTCGCGGCGGGCGCGTGCGTTCCCGTTCCCATTCACGTTTTACGCGGCACGGCAGCAATTCTTCAAGTCTTATACAACTCGAGACTCCAGGTATCACGGCATTGTAGCGTAAAACGCGAACGGAAACACGAACGCACGCGCCTTCCGCGAGCACGCTTGCCGCACGCGGCGTGTCGCTCGCGTTTTTGCCGCTAGTGAGTACCTACCTTTACACAATTGAAACGTTGAATTCGTACAAGCCGTTGGGCGTGACCGAGGCTGTCTGCGGTAGAGCGTCATCAGGCATGGGTACTTACGTCGTTTTTAAATGCGAAGCATTTCTTAGCGAAATTCGGTGACTTTGAGCGTATCTATCTATCTATCTATCTATCTATCTATCTATCTATCTATCTATCTATCTATCTATCTATCTATCTATCTATCTATCTATCTATCTATCTATCTATCTATCTATCCATCTATCCATCTATCTATCTATCTATCTATCTATCTATCTATCTATCTATCTATCTATCTATCTATCTAGCCGCCTACGACTTTGTGCTCTCCTGGCCGTATCGTTAATGGGATTTATACCAAATTTGGTATGGCATAACATGAATGTATGACGAACACAAATGGCTGGTTATATCATGAAAATCATGAATAAAATGTCATGAAAAGTATGCTTTACATGCCACGCTCATGGCGCGCTCGCGGCGGTTTCGTTAGCTTGATATACACCAAATTTGGGATTGAGTGACATGACTGTATGACGAACATATATGACAAGTGGTAATATGAAAATCATGACTTCATGAGCGACATGACTTGCATTCCACGCTCATAGTGCGCTCGCGGCCGTTTCGTTAACTTGATATGCACCAAATTCGGTATTGAGTGACATGACTGTATGACGAACATAAATGACAAGTGGTAATGTGGAAATAATGACTTGTCATGTGCGACATGACTTGCATGCCACGCTCATGGCATGCTCGCGGCCGTTTCGTTAGCTTGATATACACCAAATTTGGTATTGAGTGACATGACTGTATGACGAACATAAATGACAAGTGGTAAAAATTGAAGGACACTTTGTACATTCTAAAGTGTGTTCGGCGAAAGCGTGTGGCCGTTCCACTGACTATGCCATGTCTTTTTTTCTTTTACACTCTCAGTGGGATAACACACAAAGCGAAAGTGTGCGTGTTTTCTTTTTAAATTTTTTACCGCGAGTCGCAGCGAGACGCCAGACTAATCTTCCTCCGTTCGCATGCGTTAGTATTTTCTCGCGCTTTGTGAATCGTGCAAACGCCATAGCGTTCCAGCGCTTAAATTGACGGGCCCTTTGTAGATTCGAAAGTGTATTCAGTGAACGCCTGTGTCCATTGAGACGGCGTCGGTCAGAATGATTGCAAACGCTGGGCACAGGGAAGCTACGCAAGCAAAGAGCGAGCGCTGTAGAGTCCGACGCGACCGGCGTCCGTTTGCGCATCCCAGCGGCCACCTGGCTCCGTGCCAGAGCTCGGATGGACGGGACGGACGGACGGACGGACGGACGGACAGACAGACAGACGGACGGACGGACGGACGGACGGACGGACGGACGGACGGACGGGCAGACGGACGGACGGACGGACGGACGGAGAGACGGACGGACGGACGGACGGAGGGATGGACACCGGACGGACGGACAGACGGACGGACATACGGACGGACGGACGGACGGACACCGGGCAGACGGACGGACGGACACCGGACGCCGGACGGACACCGGACGGACGTGAGCATGAGACATTAAAGGCTTTCGCCTTAATATGGAAATCATGCCATGTCATGAGAGACATGACTTGCATTCCACGCTCATGGCGCACTCGCGGCCGTTTTGTTAGCTTGATATACACCATATTTGGTATTGAGTAACATGACTGTATGAGGAAGACAAATCACAAGTGGTAATATGGATATCATGTCTTCATGAGCGACATGACTTGCATTCCACGCTCATGGCGACCTCACGGCCGTTTCGTTAGCTTGATATACACCAAATTTGGTATTGAGTGACATGACTGTATGACGAACATAAATGAAAAGTGGTAATATGGAAATCATGATTTGTCATGTGCGACATGACTTGCATGCCACGCTCATGGCGTGCTCGCGGCCGTTTCGTTAGCTTGAGATACACCAAATTTAGTATTGAGTGACATGACTGTATGACGAACATAAATGACAAGTGGTAATATGGAAATTATGACATGTCATGAGCGACATGACTTGCATTCCACGCTCATGGCGCGCTCGCGGCGGTTTCGTTAGCTAGTTATACACCGAATTTGGTATTGAGACACATGACTGTATAACGAACATAAGTGGCAGGTGGTAACATGAAAATCTTGGCATGCATGTCATCTACGATGCCATTTACATGCCACGCTCATGGTGCGCTTGCGTCCAGTTCGCTAGCTTGACATACACCAAAATTGGTATATCGCGACGTGGCTGTATGGCGAACACAAATGACAGGTCATAACATGTAAAACATGACATGCAAATTATGTAAAGCATGATTTGCTCCTTCCTGGCTGCTTCGCATCATGTCGATTCCCACAGTATGTGGGATCTGCCGGCTTTTTTGGCTTTGAACTTCATCACGTGCCTCGAACGACTCAAGCATGTTTTGACGTCCTTTTCAAACGCTGGCCCCAAATTAATTTTAAAGAAGTGTGACCTTCTGCATGGCAACTGACTGTATAACTGGGCGACGTCGTATGCAGCCATGAAATTCTCGCAGATCCTGCCAAACTCGGGGCTGTTGCTGTATTCCTAAAGCCTACGTCTATTGTCACGTGGGCGTGACGTTGACGAAGGGAGCCGTCCCAGGCCTGCTCACTGCCACCGTGAAGTCACGCATCTTGACCGAGCGAGCGCGCACGGGAGGCTGGGAAGGAACTGCCACCAACGTCTTCTGTGAAAAGATAAAATGTTCGCAGCGAGTTTTACATGCGCAGGAGCTTAATTATGCCTTTTGCGTCGGTATTGGCGCTGGTTTAAAGGGACCCTGAAACGGTTTTGACGATTTTGTACAAACACATTGAGCCAGTAGACCAAGTCCTAAGGCTCATTTACAGACTAATTTAAGCTCTCTGCGTACACTGTGTAATTGATTACAACGCTATAAAGCTGCGAATCGCTGCAGATCACTGCGGCTCAGCCCAACGCGTTTTCAACCGCCCCTCCCGAGTACGACACGCAGTCTGCGCACGATCTGATTGGCTGCGGTGTGCGCGCACGAAAAATTGCCTGGTAGGGTGGCGGCACCTGTCGGAGCAGATATCAACCACTCCGCGATGTTTCTGTTGCCAGACGGCGTGCGTGCTGCCGGGCGCACTGGGCTATGGCCTCCGAAATTGCACGCAACCTGTCGGCGTGCAATCTCGGAGGTCATCGCTGGGCGAAGCTCAAATCGTCGAGTGTGCTCCGTGAGCTCTGCAATCGCCAGCGATGCCAGCGTGTCTCATGAGTTGAGGAGGCAAGGCAGGGGTAAGAAGGAGGGTATGATATAATTGGCCGTAGCCGCCTTGGTACACGGCGCGCAGCGAAATTTGTGGTGACAATGGTTCGATGATGCTCTAGCCTAAACGATGACAAAGCTTCAAATAACCGTTTCAGGGTCCCTTTAAGGATTGTATTACGCTTGAAAGTTTTTTAGTGATTTATCTGTTTGCCATTTGTTATTCCACTTAAAAATAAGAGGTCGTACGCTATCAAACTAGCGACCGATTTATAAGAGCAAAGAGTGATGGCCCAACAAAGTGACGAAATAAATAGGGAAAAATTTTACTCAATCTTTCTACTTTATTTACACGCACGCACACACACACACGCGCACACACACACGCGCGCACACACACAAACACACACACACACACACACACACACACACACACACACACACACACACACACACACACACACACACACACACACACACACACACACACACACACACACACACACTGTCCAGAAGATGCACGGGAACTGTTCCAATTCATTTGCTATACATATACTACATGTGGAGTTTTCATGCTGAGTGAGCGCTTTTGTACTGTCATGCCGGTGTTTGTATCGCTATACTTGGTAGCCGTCCTTAACTATTCCGGCTTGAAATGGAGCTCACACGCCTCAAAGCAATTTAAAAAAGCGATTCATCACAGGCTTTCTGCTCCACATGCCCCTTATTGACTAAGATACAAAACGGAAATATTTGAGGTGTCTACAGGCATCCAAGTTCGGCTGAAGCGCTGCGGTACATATTTCAGGGAAATAAATTAGGCAAATGTGCTGGCGACACGGGCGCATAATTATAATACCGCAAAAAAAAAAATGGTCGTAAATAGCAGCGGTAAGAAATACTACGTACTACGCAGTGGAAGCACGAAGCCGCGCACCAGCCCTCCTTCCCTTTTCTCAACAAGCTAATCGGAGGTGTAACAATGAGCCCGCGGTGTTATGCGCAAATAGCGAAATGTTTACCGACCCTGAAGGAAAAACGCCTGTTCTGAGAATATATTGCCACGCGCGTTTATCGCCTCATTTTGATGTGTTCGGGGTGCGAGCAGCAGAACGTAAAACGCATCTGTCGCTCCGCTTGTGATGTCGGTTGAGCGGAACGTGAAGGTGCATCTACTTCGTGTCGCCGTCGTTTTGCAGCCAAGCAGACCACGTCTCGGCAAACGCGCTGGTCAAAAACGCGAAATCTGTGCAGTTCCTATCACTGTCTCGGGAAACTACGTTGTCGTGGGAGTGGGCGTCAGCTCAGCTCAGCTAAAAAGTGTCTAATGTCCAGGCTCACGCTAACAAGTCAGAAGAGCACACGACAGCATTTTACAGAAAAGAACAAACATATTAGAGGTAGTGCTTTTAAAACAAATCAAAAACATACCTTCGAATCACGCAGAGAACACATATCGATGTCAACCCGATGAACGGCATGCTCTCATTTAGCTTTTTGGTCGTCCTTGGGAGATGAAAACACCTCCAGTACATTTTCAGTAGCGGTGACAGTTGGGCACGCAGCACTGCCCCCTTGGGAAAGCTTGCAGGTGCACTACGCGAAGAATCACTGAACGAAGCATATCATATCACCACGCAGCACTTCACAGACGCAGAAGAACACGGTCATCTTCATGCAGTCGCCAAAAGAAACACCAGCACACCACGACAGTCTTCGTCAGGCTTAGCAATCCTGCTATCTCGAACGGCGGGAGCATGCATGCGCACGTCTACTCGGCAGGAGACAAGGGTCAAAACTGAGTGACGCCAGAGGCCATGCCCGGAGTAGTGAGCAGGCCTGAATTATTTTTTTTAGGTGGCATTGGCAGTCCGCGTCTTCAAGGTGAAACTCTTTATTTAGACGAACTTGTGGCCTCGAAACGGGAACTCAAATTACAGCAAGCAATGCACGCTGCACACTGATAACGGCGCACAGAGCGTCGGTCGTCGAAAAACTGATCATCCTTGGGACGCGCCGTGTTGTATACGTCACGCGACGAACATTCCAGTCTTATCACTAGTGGTCGCGCAAGCTCTGGAATAAGCTTGAGCGTTCGCGTCTTGCGCGCAGTCTTAAGAAAATGATCTACTACAATCGTGAAGCTTCTGAAACACAGAGGCGCGGTCTGCGCCGAGCATTGCTGACGGGCTTTGTGGGTGTAAACCAAATACAGCAAAACTGGAACAACAAACGCGCGTGGCACTATGAAATAATTACGCAGTTTCATTGGACTCTGTACTTCACGCGCCTATATAGTAATTTCACCCCGAAAAGGACGAAGGTCCTTGGCACCAACGGGCCCCTCTCTGACTGCTACAGTTGGAGGAGGTGTTAACAACTTAATAAGTCTATTGCTTTGAGGTTCGGCATAAAACAGTATTTTCGGCCTAAGGCTAGCGTTTTGCAGTTGCTATGATCTAAGACAGCTCCTCCAAGGACTAGCAGGTTATCTTGCGGTGAAACAGTAGAAAAAGTCTTCCTCTTACACGGTACAAGTTCTCCAAGCTTTACCCTCCATAGGAATTCCGAATGCTGGTTAGCAACCCTCATTCAGTCGGCGTACAGCTCCTTCTGGCGATGATCGTCACGTGGAGTAAAGCAACGGACCATGATATTTTCCTGGTAAAATCTGACTTCACGCCAAGATTCCGAGGAAAGTGTGGCGCAAATTCTCATGGCATGTCCCGTCGTTGGTTGCAGAAAACCGCACAAAACTTTAAAAATAAGAAGAAACACCAACACCAGAAACACAGCTACCTTGTTCCTTCAGGCTTGTCATCACTAATTCGAAACTGCCCTGATTTTTTTTTCTTACGTGCGAAGCCTTTCTTAGTGAACGAAAACTTCAGCTGAGCAATATCTGTTAGAAAACCATGACAAAGTCCTAGCACGGAACAAACAAATAGCAATTAAAGCCAAAGAAGCTGGATTGTTTAGATAAGTAGGATAACATAGAAAAAGCTCATTGTAATACAAATTAAGCTTAGAATAAAAGAGAGCTAGTAGGCACGTATTCATTCTAAAAAGACAGGGCGTGCAATCACGGACACAAGAAGAAAGTCGGGACCCCACTAACGCCTACTAACAACTGAAGATGCGCACAACGGCGGAAAAGAAAGAAGGCATGAAAACTTATCTGCGCATGCTCATGCAATATGCGAACCGATCAATCTGACACGTGTACGGGTCTAAGTGAAAGATAAGTGCTAAGGCATTTGATTTAATCTTTATGCAAGTTAAACGACGGTTGGCTCAATCATCAGACGCGTTGCTTCATTCCTATGCCGGTACATTCATTGAATGTTGGCGTGCACCTAAATTTTCGGCAGTGTAAAGAAAGATTAGAAGGTGAGCCTCCAGTTAGAGATTTTTTATGTTGCAATAAGCTCTGGTTAATGCAGCGTCCCGCCTGTCCAACATAGAAGAGGCCGTAGCTTAAAAGGATCTTATAAACTCACTTGTACGATAGAAAGAAGTGTGAACTTAAGGGCTCGTTTGCTTTGTTAAACACATTATTAATGAAAACTAACAGACAATGGTGCCAAGGAAAGTATAGGGGACGTTATTAGAAGTAATTGTTATGTAAATGTGAAGAAAGAAAAGTGGACGACAAGATAACTTGCCACCGGCGGATTCCTGCCGGTGGCAAGCTATCTTGTCCACTTTTCTTTCTTGGTTGGTTTGAAGCATCCCGCTCATTGAAAAAGGCTCATACGTAATCCATCTTGATCATCATCCGCCACAGCGAGCAAGTGTGAAGCTATGCAGATATGCTTATTTATTTATTTATTTATTTATTTATTTATTTATTTATTTATTTATTCATATTTATTTATTTACTCATTCTGCAGCGCATTGTGCGTTATGGCAGGAGTGGGTATGCAAGGATATGCGAAATTTTATTTACCAGTGAAAATTTCGCAAATAGGTATAAAAAAGAGAAAATGTCTGCTTATACAATGCTAAAAGTATACAAGCATATGAACAACATCGCCGATAATTGAATAAACAAGGCGGCATAAGAGCTAATACCATTTGCTAATAGACGAGCGTATGTTGAGATGCATGTCATGGATGTTGGCTGCATAGCTGAGCGGTCCGCGCGGACGAATAGAACGAGGCAAGAAATTCCAGTATTCAATGAAATGTTAAAGGAGGAGCAAATAACTTTAATTCAAAACGGCAACATTGGGTAGGATTGGCTCCCTTTCCTAGGTAGCAGTCATGAATCGTTGTGCTCTGGCGCACTCTCGGCTCTCCGAAGGACTTGGAATTGCACTTCTCAGTCTACTCTTAGCAGTGTGGTCACGAACTGCGCTCCGTTAATGTTGAAAAAAACTGAATTAGAACATGGTAGTGCGAGCATAGTAAGGCGTCAAGTCTAAGTTTTGATAGCGCATCGTCGTTCACTCAGGTGCGCAGAAACGCTTAGCGGGTGCTTCGATACTTTCTAAATGTATTTATTTATTGCGCGATGAGTACCTCGCCAATGTAATTCCAGTAGGCTCCCTCACAGAGGTTGGAACGGGCTCTGTGAATACCGCTGTTTCAGTTTTTGTCCAGCGCAACAAAAGATAGCTTGTCACCCTACATGACGTATCTTTTTTAACGCGGAAGTCTTTTATGCCGGTGTCCCACCATGGCTCCAATGACGTATTTCCGTCACGGATATAACGTTGTAAAATATACACTAACAGATGGCAAATAAAACTAGAAAAAAAAGTTCGGTCGCCGGGAGTCGAAGCTACAACAGCCTGCGTCTGCAGCGCGGGGCTGCAGAACTACTCGGCCACAGAACGTACTCGGCCACAGGAACGTACGCTCTTCAGCGTACTATCGGCGAGCTATTTATATACACCATTTACCGCTGGCGTTACTCGGAGCTCGGTGGCTTCTGTGTGTTCCTGTTATCAGTGAGATGGCGCGAAGGGCGCAGAGGGCGCACTTTAGAGGTCGTCGCCCGCGCTTTACGATGCGCTCGTGCCTCTACAGGGGTGTGGTCGCTCGTGCGCGCGCGCATGTCTCATAATGGGGGTGGTTTGTAGGTCTTGTGGTTTCACCGCAAACTTGCGCTGAAGTTGCAGAGAGCACGAAAGCCACTTTGCTCACTGCAGCGGCCGCGTTTGCGAAAGGAACGTGCTTCTCACACCCAACGGAGTAATAATTGTGACACACGTTAGTTCGCTCTCATTCTGTGTGTGCTTGTGCTTTCGTTTCGCACGTCCTTGTGTTTGAGCAGCGCGCTTTAATTATCGAGCTGTGACAGTTGTTAGTTCGCGCTCGTCTTGTGTATGTTTTTCTCGCGCGTCCTTTCTGCTTGAGGAGTGCGCTGCAAGTTTTCAGCTTCCTGCCAATTTTTCGCATCACATTAAAAATTTGTTGCTACGCGTTTATTCCTTCACCCTTGTGGCGAAACAATGCACAATACACGCTCAACTACCTCTGCAAGACACGTTTTACTTTCGTGTTATACCAATTCCTTTGAGAAGGATCAGCCATGCTTTTTCTTTTTCATTTTACAGGCATGTGACGGCAAGAAGTTTAACCTGAACCTGACATTCGCCCTGGCCGCTTACGACGTTGGACTTTGACCACGCTCCACCGTGCATGCGATTGGGTTTCCAATCGTCTGGCGCCGGCTTTAACAGGATCAAGAATATGCGCAATGTGTTGAATTTTATGCGGACTAGTTATACCAAGTGCTAAAGAGAATTTCAAGTGCAAACTGATCGCCTTTGGTTGAAGAAAAATATAGACCAGCTGGATTGGTTATGCACAATGGAGATCGGCGTGTCTCAGTCTTCTCTCAAAATTTCTGACTTGAAAAAAATACGCAACTTTTTGTGTTTGTCCTGCACTCGCTCAGGCGTGTCTGTATTTGGGAGAGTGGTCATTCGTAGGTCACGTCCAGCGTCTCAAAGCCAACGGAATGTTCCGGCCTCCGACATACCGAGCCGTTGTCATGGCATGCTTGACCACCGTGCCGACAACAACGATAGATTATCGATAGAATTTTCAGGGTCAGTGGCACGTGCTATTTAGTTGGTTTTGGTTTGCTCATGACCGCTGCTTTATGAAGTGCAAGCACTGCTGTCTTCAGATCTCCGTATAGTACAATACTTACGGCCCTGATCATATTTCTCAAAAATATTTTGCTTCAAGAAGTCTGTACGATGTAAATTCGCCAAGGCATAAATGAATTCGTCATTTCAGATAAGGACTTCACTTTAGCCGTGGACGTCATGATTGCCCAATTAATTCTGCGCTTGCCACTACAGTTGACTCAATGGGGACAGCAGGTGTTTCGAGTAAAACGATACTCTTGTTAGACACAAACAATGAAAAACCGGATAATAAAGCGAAGTAAAGTAATGTTCCTTCTCTTTTCAACTACAGTTTAATGATTCTGACCTAAAATGAAAGCTATTTCCAACGGTTGAGTCTGAACCCACAACCATGAACACTCCCGTCCAATGCTACACATATTGAGCTAAAACACAGGGCGCTCCTTCATCCTCTTTTCCCTTATTATTAGAGTGGATTTAGGTAGCAGGCGACAGCTTATTCGTCAGCTGGCAGATGACGAATAAGCCGTCGCCTGCTACCTAAATCCACTCTAATTCCTTACAATTTAGGGCAAAATCATTACACTACAGTTAGATACCGTAAAATGAGGTTACTTTGTGACAGATTTCCTACGTTTTCATTCTCTCGCTGAACAATTATCAACATAAAGGCGAATGAATAGTGGCATAACGTTGCTGAAACATTCCCTCACACGATGGTATGTTCTACAAATCCGCATTTTTAATACAAACAGCTATATTCAGGTTAAAAGCTGTCGCAAGGTTGCCCCGTCGTGTGGGGCAACTTTGTGACAACGTTGTCTTTGGCTGAATATGATTGGGAAAAAAAGGGCTGCCGTAATGTTACCCCATCAAAAGTTTATTTGCATTATGTAGAATCGCTGTCAGTGCCTTCTTCTGGGCTGTCGTCAAGAGAAGACCTCTTCCTAGGTTGTCTAGCTCTGATACCGGAGGAAGAGCTGCCTTTCTTTCCGGTTGTTGGTTTTCCTGTCTTGCTCGCTTCTTCCACGTCGGCAACCGATATGCTTTTCCCCGCTGGGACATTGAGCATCTTCCTCCTTTCAACAAAACAACATATAATTTAAATAAAAAAGAAAAAAACTTCCCCATCTCCCGCTAAAGGGAACCAAGTGTGGATGCGAAGCAACGGTTAGATGGTTAGCTTGAGCGGGAGAAACGGCGCCGCTCTCGTTTCGCGGCCCGGGCGCTCATAGCGGCGCTGGACAGGTGAGATAATGAGGCCCACTCCATCATTTTCATAACGCGGAACTACCGTGGCGCCCCCCAGCTGAGTATGCAGCTGTCGCACCACCTGTCCTGCGCGCCGCTCCGTAGAGGAGAGAACAGAGGGAACCGTAGGAGAGGGAGGGGACGCGCATTCGCTGTGGGGTTGTGGGACGCGGGAGCCGCTCCGTAGAGCAGAGGATTCCTAGATGAGAGAAAGGTGGTGAGCGTAGGAGAGAGAGGGGGAGGGGACGCGGATGCGTTGTGGGAGTGCACGCGCGAAGGACGGACGGACAAAGCCCCCCAAGCACACGCAAGCAAGATCAAGGAATGGAATCAACCTGGGCGACAGACACCACCGGTAGTGCGTGTTATTCTTTGCTTGCACCCACCACCTGCCTAGCCATTGCTAAGCAGCCACTCTGTGCTCTCGGCCATGATTCTGGTGACTGTGGTGGTGGTTGACGGCCTTATTGTACTACAGTGTTCTGGTTCGCATAGTGGGTGCTTCCCTACTTCATGAAAGTGACCGAACGCGTGAGGGAGGGACGGACAAAGCCCCTGCCTTAAGATGCTTCGCATCTAAAACAGAGTGGGGTAACTGTGTGACAATAGCCGTGTCACAAAGTTGCCCCGCGAAGTATCAACTTTTCAGTTTCCTTTCTATAAACTTCAACAGACGTGACTTGATTAAATTTATATTACAGTTTATTTTAGCCCACATATTTACAATCACAAGTACATACCTGTTTTCGCTGTTTTTCTCGTGCGGACGGGTCGAGCGCACAAAGTTTACGGTGTTTCAAGAATGCGCGCGAAAACACCATTGAACATGTCAGCGTCTAGAGTGGCTCTGGAGCGTGGGAACATTGGCCGGCTGCCGCTAAGTGGCACGAGATGTCTGGCGAGCTTGTTGGGTGGCTTATAGCTTTTCGGCGGTGCCTGGTCGTGGCGCGAGATTTAAAGTACTGAAAACCGAGCGCGTGTCACAAAGTAACCCCTGCAGTCACAAAGTAACACCATTTTACGGTATATCAAATAATAATATGTGGGGTTTTACGTCCCAAAACCACCATATGATTATGAGAGACGCCGTAGTGGAGGGCTCCAGAAATTTTGACCAACCTGGTGTTCTTTAACGTGCACTGACATCGCACAGTACACGGGCCTCTACCATTACGACTCCATCGAAATGCGACCGCCACGGCCGGGATCGAACCCGTGACCTTCGGGTCAGCAGCCGAGCACCTTAGCCACTGATCCACCGAGGCGGACTTAGATATATCAAAGAAGGTCCCATATGCCTGCCTTGGCTTAATTGGTTGTTAGTTTCATTGTCCCTTACCATAGAAACAGACTCCTCGCAAAATTACCCTTCTGTCGTGCTGTGCTCTTGTGAACTGTAAGAGCGATTGCACGGTGTACTTGTCGAGAAAGCGGGAATGACGAAAGCTGAGGGGTTTCAACGTAGGCCGAGAACAGGGATTTTCTTGTATCACCTGACACAGAAGCGCTACTGGCACAGCTCAAACGATTTAGGCCAATCACGGAAGAGCTAGTTGGTGCTACTTAATACAGAATAGTTCTACATTATTCAGTTCATGAACTTGATGAGACCAAATCGAAGGCAGATCCGACAAGGGTGGTAAGAAGCAACTAGCAAATACCTGACTAATAGATAATTCCGGGGCATAGTTCAAATACCGTAAAAGCACGACGTCAGTGCTTGGTACGCATTGATAATACTGATTTGCGTTCTCCCTCGATCTTCAAGTCAACCAGTGCATCATGCCCATAAATACTCAGTTCCAGAGCCGCTGCAGTGTCCAAAAGTTCCAGAGCCCTCCAGAACAGCGTCACTCACAATCACGTCGTGGTTTTGGGACATAAAACCCCAACCATTATTATACTATAGAAAGCTAGATACGTAGGCATTTTAGTCGAATTATTTTATTATTTAAAGCTCTGCATGAATAATACTAATTTGCGCTTTCGTTTGATCTTCAAGTCAACCAGCGCATCATGTTTAAAAATACTCAGTGAAGAGCCACTGCAGTGGCTCTGTGGTTACGGTGCTTAGCTGCTGAACCGAAAAACGCAGGTTTGCTCCCGGCCGTGGCGTCACATTTCAATGGAATCTAAATTCTGGAAATCCGTGAATTTGCATTGTTATTTGAAGTTAAAAGCAGCAGGTTACAAGGAATTATCCGCAATCCCCCCACTACGGTGTCTCTAACTACCTGTGTTCACTTTGGGACGTTTAATCTCTTAAAACAACATTTCTTTCCTTGTCAATGTCTCCCTGCTTGTTTTATAGTTTAACGTTGACGAGCTGCCTGTCTTCCGTCTTTATTCCGGAACACCTCTGACACTTCAGCTGCTCGCAAACGGCTTTGACGACAATGTGCAGGTGGACCCTGGACGGAGCTTACCTATCCGAATCCTCTCAACAGACCTGGCGCCCTCGCGAACGGGCAGCAAATATCTCTGGCTGTCGGACATGTGTCACCTGTCGCATGACAGCGTCAGAATTTCATTAAGCGTCAAGGCCCCGGAAAGGAGCGCTACAGCAGCGTTTGTGGTGCCGTACAAAATAAAGCGATAGCGTTTAAGAACTCACTTCGCATCAATTCCGGTATCGGCGTCGGCATCGCTCTTTTTGTAAGCGAAAAGCGTGGCAAGCAGGTGCTTTACCGCAGAGCCATGCTACGGCATCGAAATTATTCGGGCAAAAAAGACGCTATACCGGTGTAAACGAGTGCGAGGAGCAGCGTTTACACGTGCAGTGTAGCGCGGCAGTAGCCGAGAATGGCACAAGACATCATACCTTGTGTGTTAAGCAAGGTGTGGGTGGTTTCAAGGCCCGCTATCTACAAAGAGCTCAGGCATACATGATCACAATCATCACCAAGAGCATCCAAGCAAGCGTGCATCTGCGTTGTTCCATGTAATGTCATTTCGGATGTACGTGTAGTGGGTACTTCGCTGATTCGCAAAGAGATGAATTATGTCGTATCGGGCACTTCGCGACTGTAGTTGCAGTGGACATTCAGGGATAGTTTAAAACGGTCAGTGTTACGAGCCTAGATGGTTTCTTTCCTTGCTGCATGGTTGAGGTGCCTACCAATCCTGGCAGGCGAATGAGAACGCGATGCGAACGGGGCCCGATAACACTGTCGCGTTCCACTCTTGATGACGAAGCTCAAATGTACTCCCCGAGTTCCTGGGTCAATTTTTTAGGGGCGAAGCTCCTTAGGGTGTGGGTCTGTCGCTCCTCTGTAGTCGTAGTAGTAGTAGGTAGGTAGGTAGGTAGCCACGTGTAGTGGAATGTACCCACTCCACGTGGATAAAGATGACGATGACGCAGTCTAGTGGAATGTACCCACTACACGTGATAACGATGAAGTATAGGCGCCTTCCAGTATAGTGGAATGTACCCACTACACGTGATAAAGATGAGGATGACGTGGTATAGTGGAATGTACCCACTACACGTGATAACGCTGAAGTATAAGCGCGTTCCAGTATAGTGGATTGTACCCACTACACGTGATAACGATGACGATGACGCTGATGACCATGAAGTATAAGCGCGTTCCAGGCCACACATTCTCTTTCTGCCATGGATGTAAACGATCGAGCATTCGCCCGGCTTATCATCATTCGCTTCGTGGATATGGCGTGATTTTTTTTGTTTTTACTTTTTGTTAATTTTTTGCTTTTTAGTATATCATTGTACCACTAAGTATCTGAAGAGGAATCAACGAACAAAGGTATTTAGAGCATGGCATAGAAAAGGAAAAATAAAAGTTAATATTATCCTTTCCCGATTTTTCCCATGCGGTTAAAACGCAAGACAAAATTACATTTCCTGAGAAGGCCAAAGTTTCTCTATTGCTAGTTAATAGCGTTTATGAAACAAAAAGATTACCATGCTAGGGTACATTGGCTTATTTTCATTATTAATTACGACCTGGTATTACTTCCGTCACACATCCCATCTAATAGTCTGACGTTTGCCCTACGGAATTTTCATAGATTAGGTATGCATTTTTTTCCTTGTTAGTCTAAAGTTACAGCGCTTATTTTAGCGTATTATGTATTAAACTCAATGATCCTGCCACCCGGTTCTTGGCCCATCCCCCCTTTGTGGGTGAGCGCCATCAGCAAAAGGTCATCATCATCATCATCATCATCGTCTTGTTGCTAGTGGTGGTCGCCTAATTATCGGTGAATTAAACACGGACCTTCGTGCACAACACTTTTCCTGGTAGACATCAACATCAGCGTTGACCAGACAGTCATTCCATCTAGGTGACCACTACATCGTGCGTTCAAAAGATGTTAGGCACCGCAAGTTACAGGTAAATCATGTGCCGGACCAGTGGAAGTGTCGACTGGACATGGAACAAGTCGTGCGGCGCGGTGAGCTCCGAGGAGACGTGCTGGCTGTGTGACGATCTCACGGCGTGGAACCGAGTGATGAGCACGATAGGCTTGGAGCTGGAAGAGTCGAGGCCAGGAATGCTGCTTCTGCGGTGCTCGTTCGACACGAAGGCGGACAGCGAACAAGTCAGCACCGTTCGCCAAGCATCGTTCCTCGCGTCGTGGCTCCTTTGTCATCACACGTGCATTCCAGGAGGTGATTGTGAGTTGCCTCAGAAGCGCCAACCCTCCCGCGGAAGAACCACCATTCCAGATCCAACTCCGCCAGCCATCATCGACCGTCACTACTCGCCGACTGCGCCGCCTGTACATCAGCGAAACCTCCAGTGCTCGTCTAGACCTTATAGACCTGGACGCCGTCATCGGCCTCGAGACCCTCTGCATCGACGTAGATGGAAATCAACCAGCATTTCGCTGCTCAAATCAACGTCCTTATGGAGCACAACGGCACCACGTTGAAAAAGGTTGACATCAGGGAAACTGAAAAGACGCGGAATCAACTTACAAAGATTCAAAGCCTCGTCGCTTGTGAGTGTCTGGCGCTCAAGTCGTCCATCTGTGAAGTTCGAATTCCAGGACATGGATAGGGATGGTACAATTAATGCGTGTTTCGACTACATTGAAAGAAGTCACTGCCCAACCAATCCACCAGGCAGACCTTTCCCTCATCGCTGAGGCCCTTGCAACAAATCGCACTTTGACAAAGCTCTCGCTCGAACGTAGGGAAAGTGCGCATCAATCGTGGAATTGTTCAGGGCACTGGAAGTGAACAACAACTTGATATACCTCTCTGTCTGGGATTACGTACATCTCAACACAAGGGACTCACAAGCCCTGGCGTCTGCATTAGTGAACAACAGTACGCTCCAGATCATTACATATGGGAGTAGATGACAGCGCTGTAGAAGGAATGCAACAGTTGTCAGAGGCCCTTGACAAAAAACTGCACATTGCACTTACTCAGCTTTGATTGTTGTTACATCCACATCAGTGAGGTGTCGACATTATGCAGAGCCCTGCGAGTGAACAAGACACTGAAGACACTGCACTTTTTTCACAGTCGACGGTACCGAAGATGAAAGGTTTGTGAAAAGCTTTTATTTATCGACGTTTGCGGCAAGTCCTTTGTCATGTCAACGTCCTTTTTGTTTAAATCAGTGTAAACCCGGGAGCAAGAATTTACGGTACTTAGGGCTCCACGTCGAATAGCGATTTCTCCTCTGTTAGCACATCACACATTTTAATCTAGCGGGTATATTAAGTGGCAATAACTACTGAAATTTGATTAGTGATTACGCTTCCAAGAAAGCGTATGTTTCTAAAATTTCCACGTCTAGAAGTCTTTTTCTGGAGAGTGTACGTGCTCCGTCGTCGTGCGCCGCTGAATGCGTGTGCTCATGCCACTAAGCAGGTAAATCATTTTCAGCTAGTTATGATGACGAGCTTGACTTTTTTTTAGAACGAGACCATGGAGTTTCCTATCGCACTTACTAAGGAAGAGATGAAATCTTTATTATCAAAGTAACCATAAATTCTCATATTTAAGTGGGACTCCTTGGTACAGAGCTTCATTGCCTTGCGCAACTATGTGAGCCTGCAGAATCAGCTGTTGCTGTTCCTGCCGGCCTGTGCAGGGCAGTTGAGACTCTCAAAACGAAAGGATTATGGTAAGGAATGGCAAGGAACTCCCCTTGCATTCTGAGCATTCTAAGCTTTAGTGATAGACAGTAGATTTGGAAGGTCTGTATGCATCTTAGTGATTCCAATCATATTGCACTTTACCAGCGTGTTGTGCTTTCTTTATCTTGTTGCAGAACATCTCTGGCACAACAGTTGCTTGCAGACGACTGTTACGACCGCGTGCGGCTTGGGCCCACCGTGGACCGAGCCCTATTTGAGAATCTTGTCACCAGTGCTAGCATCTTCCCGTAGTTGGCACAGAACAGATCTTTGCCTGTCAGACATCGGTGAACTTTCACTGGGCAGCGTCACCTCTCTCTGCAATACCTTGGCCTCAAACAGACGTGTCAGCTGGCCTCATTGCTTGCTGTCCGCCAGGAGCCCGACGCCAAGGTTGCTCTTCTGTGCGATATGTTCAAGAAAAATCGGATACATCGAGAGCCTCAACATCGAAATCGAGAAGGCGGAATTCCGGCAAAGGAGATCTTGCGAGCGCTGAGTGTCAACAAAGGCGGTGAACTTTCTTGATATAACCCTCTTCGAGTTGCCGCTAAGGAGCAAACCATGGAAGCGTTTTCGGGCATGTTGTCGCTCAACAAAGCCATTACAGGCATGTCGGTATGGTTAGGAAGGGGAGAACGCCCAACAGTTCCTGGATTCAATTGCGAAAGCAATGCCACGTAACAGGCGGATTATCAGTTTCATTAGCCGGGTGAATTACCGCATCCACGTCCCGTCCAGCATTATGGAGTCGGTGCGGCGAAACCAGTGTTCACTTAACCGTGCCGTAGAGTTCGTTCTGCAACGCCGAAACGACAGGCGCGGCGCGGAGTGCTTCGAACTGTTCGTCGGAACCCCCTGCATGATGACCCAGTTGACTGCAGTCGCCGGAATTGGGGATGTAGAGGCGGGGCTGAAGGTCGTCGCTGCCAAGCATCGTATCCAGGAAAATTACTTCGTTCTCACGGGCATTGTTCGGCGCCACGTGGTTTGCTGGCCGGCAGACGTCAAGCAGATAGATGCGCTCAACCCAGCCTGCTGGCGAGCCATTGCCAGCTTTCTCAGGCTTACTGACGTTTTCTCTCAATAAACTCTCAAGGTTCCCTAGTTCTTGTGACTTTGAGGAGTAAAACATAATCGTTGAGAGCAAGAAGTACGATGAGTGTATCGGTGTGCATCTTTCCTCCCCAAAAATTCGGCAGATTCCACGTACCTTGGGAATCGATGTTATGCGAAGCATGCGGAGGGAAGGTGACTGTGTTGTAATGTTTTATTGAGCGAAACGTTACGAAATTACGCTAAAGATATGTACAAATGTTGTACGCACAGACATATGTTCCACAGTCGCATATGTTTTGCATAACAAGTTGTTTACAGTTGCGTGACGATGCCAACAGCAACATGGGCAGTAGCAACACCAGAAGCGGTAAACTGATATGTAGCGCTTGTGCTCGCCAGGATGGTAGCCCTGGACACTGCAACATATATCAACTTCAGTGGATGGCGCTTTACTATAATTGATGTTAACCCGGCGTGACGGCTGTATCATCGGGGTACATATGTAATGTTTATAAAATTGGATAGCCAGCACTGCAACGACAATTGACGTTTCACGAACATTAGGGTCTATTCGAAAAGCAGTTCCTGAGACCTGCCGCGGCTCTGTGGTAGAATGCTTGATTGCCACGCAGATTGCTTGGGTTCGATTCCTGTTGGGACCCTGACATTTATTATTTGCATTCGTCCGGTCAACGCCTGCTGATGACGTCAGCTTTTTAACGCTCTGGCGTTAAAAGTACCAATGTTTGTCTCGCCGTTCCTGGGTAGTGTAAACTGTCAATCACCTGTGGCACATACCCGCATACCTGTGGCACATACCACGGGGCGGGTATGTGCCACAGGGTTTGCCCGAAAGAGTTTGACGACGTACGCGACGGGATTGTCATTATTCATGTCACGACCAGCCAGTCATATTCGTCAAACCATCTTATTCTCACATACTAATTTTGGTCTACCCCAAGTTAAAGGGGGGTAATCACGAGATCACCCAGACGTAGGCGGCTAGATAGATAGATAGATAGATAGATAGATAGATAGATAGATAGATAGATACGCAGATTGAAACGCTAAAAGTGCCTGCAGTACGCAAAGAAATGCTTCGCATTTAAAATTAATTACGACGGGAAACAAAATCCCACTATATGTCTAGCCTGAGGCGTGTTGTCTCTCCTAATTATTAATTGTGTGGTTGGCCCTGGTCCATTTCATTTTCTTGATGTCGAAAGCAATATCCGCTACCGCGCACTGTTCCCTGAACAAAACAGCCGTCTTCTGGTCTCTTAAGGTTAAGCGTACCATTTTGCATTCCGTTACACGCTGCGTGGTCCTTAACGTTTGACAGCCACATTATTTAAGCCTGGCCTAAAGTGTCGACCCAGGAACTACCATATTAATAAACAGTTATGTGCCTCAGAATTTGGGCAATGCCCACTACTCACAGCTACTTCATGGCCTGTATTAACTATGGTGGGTCACTGAATGAGTACAGAGAGAGAGAGAGAAAGAAAGAGAGTAACAAACAGTGAGATGGAAAGAAACATAAAAAAAACAGAAAGAGAAAATTCTTTCCGGAAAAATATTTTTAACGAGGAGGGATTCGGAACCCGCGTACGATCTGTCTAAAGGCGAGGGTCCTAACCATTCGGCTATGATAGGCACTTTAATTTTCCTTCACAATATTCATATCATGGACAAAACATTTATACGCAATTAAATGCAAGGTCTACTCGTATCGTGTCGCAATGACTAACACACAGTATTCAAGAATTCGCAATCATCTCTAAAGCGAACACACTATGTGACAGCTTTGTCCAATGAAACACTGGAACGGCGGTAAGAATAAACACCACACGAATGGAATATACCAAGTCTGCCTTACTTTCAGTTTGCTCGTGTACGTCTCTTAGGTGAGTGGCCATCCCGATGAAGTGGGCTGTTGAGGAAATTACTGGCTCAGCGTTTCTGTGCAGCATGCGCACCTTACAAAGGCTATGCACTCTGAACAGAAGACGTCGATAGGTCCATCATTACACCTCGCTGTGCAAGGATATTGCACGGAAGGCGATCTTAGCACAAAGTCTTTCTCTAGAGTTCGCTGGAGCAAATCCCAAATAAGATGGCGTCTCGGTAGCTTACAAAACAATGTTCTATTTTATCGGGCCCATCACACCTAGTGCCATTAACGGACAACACGGAAATGTAACTTGAAGTCTTCTCAAGCAAGGTATCAGAATCTAATTTATTAATGAACGTCTTTTTCGATGGAGGCAGCGGCATTTTACGCACTCGATCTAGGACACCATGCCGTAGCACTCCCAAGTATATTGCACAATAGAGTGCTCGTGGAAACAGCCTCGTTTTTAAATTTCTGTAACGATGTTTGCGTAACACAGAGTAAAAACATTCATTTGAATATTTTTACTTACAAACAAAAATAGAAAGAAAGTAGAGGCAAGCAAGCCACGCATATGGACGGAGAAATTGCGCGCAACCTCCCCTCTATTCGCATCGAGATCTTGGATTGGCGCCCCCTCGCATGTGACGTCATCGCGGCAACTCGGGGGGGGGGGGGGGGGGGGCTCTACGCGCGTGCGCTCTCTACCTGAAGGCTGCTCGACGCTGCCGGCTGGTCTGTCAGCTCGAGTTATTGAAGAAACATTGGTGGGCAAGTTCATTAAACAACCTGCACGGAATCTTCAAGCAAACTGCTCCATGAAATTGACCGTAGTTGTGGTCAGGAGCACTCTCAGTGTCGATTTCCCCTGGTGTCGTCTGCTAGCCATCGATTTTCTGCATGCATATATGGCAAATACTTCATGTCATGCCTGCTCTATGGCCTTGGTAAATTCATAATGACTTGCCGGCCCGTTTTCGATCATTGACTGCAGCGTTTAGTCGTTGGTTTCGGTGCCTGCGTTTTAGCGCAATGTTTGTATACAGCGTGTTGCGCGTGTTCGATTGCGAAGCCTGCTCTGTCGGGTAAGTTGCGTTCTTCGGAGTATTAAGCATGATGAGGGACGTGCGATGTTATTCAAATAAATGAAGTGATCTTTACAGGCACCATTTTTGACAAGATCGAAGTTTCCTGCAACTGTTGCGTAAGCGCATCGTACATACCTAAAGTTTAGACAGGACAATTAGAAGGTTGGAAGAACGGTGAAAAAACGGATACATGACGGTTCTATGAAACATTGGCCGGTTTTGTTGCGTTCTCTTATGTAGCATTTTAAATGCGAAGCATTTCTTAGCGAACTTCGGTGACTTTGAGCGTATCTATCGTGATATCTAGGCGCCTACGACATTTTGCTCTCCTGACCGTATCGTTAATGGGATTTTTACCAAAATTGGCATGGCAGAACATGACTGTATGACGCACATGACTGATTGTTCATATCATAATAATCATGAATAACTTGTCATGACCGGCATGATTTACATGACATGGCCCTGGTGCTGCTGTGACCGTTTCCTTAACTTGATATATCCGAATATTGGTATGATGAGACATTTCTGCATGACCAACATAACTGACAGGCGCTAATATGAAAACCATGACGTGCATGTCATGTACAACATGACTTGCATGCCGCGCTCATATCACGCTCGTGGCCGTTTCGCTAGCTTGATATACACCAAATTTGGTATTGCGTGATGTGACTGTATGACGAACATAAATGACCAGTGGTAATATGGAAATCATGACACGTCAGGCGCAACATGACTTGCATGCCACTCTCATGGTACGGTCGCGGCCGTTTCGCTAGCTTGATATACACCAAATTTGGTATTGCGTGATGCAACTGTATAACGAACATAAATGACCAGTGGTAATATGGAAATCATGACACGTCATGTGCAACATGACTTGCATGCCACTCTCATGGCACGGTCGCGGCCGTTTTGCTAGCTTAATATACACGAAGGGAGACGCGGGCATCGCGTTCCATTCCGACCCTGCCATTTGCTCCAGCAGGAGTGGGTGTGTTTCCATTGATAGATTCCCTTCGATTGCACTCCGCCAGAATGGAGTGCTGCGGCGCAAAGTTCGTCGGCCACTCCGAATCCGCGAATGGATGGCACCACAAGTCATAAACACCACAAGAGTATCAGAACATTGTGCACCATTGTGGAACACAGGATGCTTAAATTTCGGAAAGTTTGACAATTAACCGGTGAACAAGAAATGTTATGTATACTTTCAACACAGCTTTTATGATGACTTATTCAGGCGCCTCAAATAACGCGTTTATCGAACATACTGATGTCTATTAAATAGTTCAATTAAGAGAAAACACTAATGCAACTGATCAACTGCATCCATGAAGAGAAACTGAAGACGTGCCAGAGTGGCTGTTCAGTTTTTCTCGGCAACAGTGTTGTATTTTCGGTCTTCCTCGACTGTCAATTAAATAACGGAATGGGTACACCAATCCACATTCCTTGCAGCGCAACGAAACGAGTCGGTTTAGCTGTGCTCATGCGAAGCCCTAGTTACGTTCGATTTATTAAATTATCTATCTGAATAAATCGACCCGTTCAGGTCTTCTAATTGATGGATATGACAGACATAGCTGCTATGGTGATATACACATTGCAGTGGGAGACGCTGTTATTCGTTTTATTTTAAGTTCTTTAAAGCCCAGAGTGTGTTAGCGCTTGTAACGCGGCGTAACCAGACTGCAGCAGGCAGCAATCTTTCGACATTTATTGCACTACGGTTTGAGTAGACACTGTGTCAGAAAATCCAAAGAAACGCCGCATAACTCCCACCTATCGCTGACGATATGGAAAAAAAATAGTTTGGGGACCGTCAAGCTTGGCCTTTCAATATGAACGCGAGAGTGATTTTCGCGACGACACGCACGCACGCACGCACGCAGGCAGGCGCACGCACGCACACACACACACGCACACACACACACATACACACACGCACACACACTACACACACGGGCGAGCGCACGCACGCTGCACACCTTGCAGATCGCCTTTGCAATCGCCAGCGTGTCTTCGCTTCTCGATGGATACCTACACTGTGCCACAGGGAAAGTCAAAGTGCAAACGCCCGCCGGCTCTTTTTATATTGCATCTACCTGGAACATTTCTCAGGGCCAACGCTACTATTTCACGCACAATCAAAGACACAGATGCTGACTCCAGCGGAATTTCTACGAAACGAGCTGTTTAGCGCTGTCGTGACAAAATATTTGTCATTAGGTCCCTTAGGTTGCACACGATTATTCCTAGACCACCAAACGCCCTCCTTAAAACATATGGCGCAAGAAGAAGCGGGAACACGAAACATTGGCGTTGGTTTTTGAGCTGGTTCTGGGCTCATTCATTGCAGTGAATGCATGCTTCAAAGTGTACATGAAAACAACCGCTGACATACAATTCTTAGGATCGCGAAAGACGTGATTCCTTTTCGATGCTATGTCAATCTTGGCTTGTCGCATGACGCACGTTTCCGTTGTTCTAAGTTTGAGTTCCTTTTATTCTTCACTGTCAGATGCACGTCTGTTGCATCATCTGCTTATTTGATGTTACCATGGTACGCTCTCCTAACTATATTCCTTGGTGCAACGTATGTATTCACTAAAGCAGCTACACTTTATTTAGGACCTCGCATGTCAACTTTTGTATTTTTAAAGCTACATCGACATCGTGGTTACTCCGAATTTTCTCACAATTGGCTCTTAACTAGTGCTGGTACGACATCATAAAGATAGTAAGCGCATAACCAGACGATGACTGTGCTACTCTCGTCTTCATCACCATCCTCGTTTTGTTGTGCACCCAGGACTTTGTCCAGATTTTCTGTTACTGGGAAATGTATGGTTGTTAAGAAATAGGACGTGCGTTCATACTCGAACAAGATGCGAAAGCTTCTTTATTGTTATCTTGATAAACATTAAGCTTTAATAGCAGACGCACAATGCCCTACTTCGTCCCAAGCAACGGCCTTTGCTATGGCCTTCACTCTGGCAGCTGTTGACGCAGGCCTGTACGTTAGGACATCCGGCAGCACGGGCTGTAATGAAATACAGTTGTCTTATTAACATGCACACTTTTGTTACAGCTTTAGTGAGATCTCAGTGCCTTCTGCACTCAAACAATAGAGCCCAACTGCACTTTGTCACTAGCGGGGAATCATAGTGTTGTGGATCAACCTAATACTGCAGTCGCTGCTGTGAGAACGCCTCTCGTAGTACCTGGCAGAATTTAGCTAATTTAAAGACATGACGCATCTTTACAGCTTTCCTTCACTGATTATCTGTGGTGATTGACTACCCTGTCCATACGATCACGCTAATAATGAAACGCGAATAAATAAGGCACTATCTGTCCTATCTGTTGAGTAGCGTGATATTACTTTTAATGGGTCACAGAAGAACATTTCGAAGACAGCGATATTTTGGTGTTATATTAAAGAATTGCATACAGCGAGCTCGAAAATCACGTCCATAATTTGAGGAAGCTAGCGCGAATAATCTAATTGGGTATAAATGCTCGGCAAGTGCCTCAGGCGGCAAAGCGTATCTGTCTGTCGCATGTCATTGGTCCATGCTCCTACAAGCCAATCGTATGTGTCGGCAAGGATGCTTATGGCGTATACCAGGCAATAGCAAGCAGCTGATATTTTGTTTTCGTTTGAAATCAAAAGTAAGGGGTCAATATGGTTGTCTATAGTTGTCGCAATGAGGTTTTTGTGGCACATTCACACTTTTTTATTTTCGAAAGTCTGCCCTTAGGCATAATAATTTTTGATTCAAAAATACACATGCAACTTTGCTTCGTGTTTAAAGACAAGTAATGAGCGGTGGTGAGGTCCACGAATCCAGCGTTCAAGGTCGGGTGGTCGGCCAGGCCTTAGGACTGTTGCACGGAGGTGACGACGACGGCTT
>JALIZH010022950.1:0-17709 GCA_030522465.1 Rhipicephalus appendiculatus
AGATTTTTTAGGCTGCTCTAATCTAAATATACTTTAGTTTCAGGTCCTAACAACTTTTTTCGGGCTGTTCGATTATTCAAACAATATTTCGTGACCCCCTGTCATGTCGGGAAAATCAGTTGGCGGCTGTATACTTCTTACCCCTGGAAAACAAGTTCGGCCATGCCAGGAACCATGCAGAAGCCCAGTTCTAACAATTTCTTAAGTAATATTTTAAATGTTTTCATTCAATCGCATAGCTATTCCCAGCAAGGCAGATCGGTCCCAAATGTCTACCTTTGAGATAAACCAACCAGCAAGACATGAAACATGTGTGTTGAAGTGGGCATTATTTGAGCTTACCAATAATTGCATCCACCTTGTTTCTGTCGAGAGCACGCTTCGGTGCTTGGCCAGGGCGTGCATTGCATGGGCGCCCATACAGTGATGAACCTCGCAGTTTTTCAGCGCTGAAAAGATAGCGCAAAAGCGCCCGGCTGAACCGTGGAGCACTTGGGCACATTGTTTTCCATTTCTGCAGCATGACTTGCGGAACCAGGACATCATTTCCAATGTCAACCTATATTTAGAAAGTGAAGTTGTTGAAAGCGTTTGGCAGTTTTTGCAGCATTGGCAGCTCATAGCAACATCAACTAGGGGGGGCAGTTAAGCCGGAACCTTGCGCATCAGGGTTTAGACACGCAATATAAAGATTAGAGTAAAACCTCACTGCGACGTGTTTGGAGGGACCATACGAAATAAACGTAAGACCCTTGAAACGCAACACCAAGAACACAGGAAAAATTCGGCAGATCCCACGTACCATGGGAACCGATGTTATGCGAAGCATGCGGAGGGAGGGTGAATGTGGCATAATTTTATTCAGGAAAACTTTACGAAACGACGCTAGGGATATGTACAAATGTTGCACGCACAAACTTGTGTTCAATAGTCGCATATGTTTTATATACCCTATTACAGATAAAATTGAAGTACAGTTGTGATGTGCCTGCTATGCCATAATTCGTCCTTCTGCAAATCAGCAAAGGGCCAAAGGCAGGTGCATAAGGCAACACTCGAATCTACACAGCTGCTCTTTGCTGATGCTTTTGCTGATGACGATTATGAAAAAGGTATGTCTAGCGCTCTGTCATGGGTGGGTTTTTAAAACGCCTGCTTCTGGCGCAATTCATACGTTTCGACGCCTGGCCTGATTCAACACTTTTTCCACGCAATATTACAATTATTAAAGAGACTCCTCCCACTACGTGACATCAATATCGTGTTTTTTTTTCATAAGCAGTTTCAAGCAATGCCGTGGCTCCGTTTCTTTTTAAAATTTCTTAAGTGTCGTCAGGGGTTCGACCCTGCCCAGTAGTCGGCCATTACAATGTATTGTGCTGGTGTTTATTTTTTCTCATGATTTTCTTGCTGTGATGTCAAGGACTGGCAATAGAGACGAAAATGGCTTGGCCCTGTGGTAGAACACCTGCTTGATACGCAGAAGGCCTGGGTTAAATTCTCGCTCAAACCAGATTTTTATTCGTTATTTTATTTGCATCTTTTTCAAGTTTTCGCTCTCGGACAATGTTGATTTTTCACTAACAGCGAACGACGCCGACGCCGGAATTTCTGCAAAACGAGCTCTTTAACGCTGTCGCGTTAATATGACCCCTGCTACACCAACTTCTAAACTTCTTACGCATCGGCGCAGTCAGCCCCGATTGGATAGAACCGCGAAGCTAAGAACGGCACCATCGACACAAATTCAATTAACGAATGCGATTCTTTTGGCACCAAAAGTTGTAGGTGTGAAAGAACCAAGCACACACAACACGACCAGCGCGACGAGTCCGATCACAAACCGCGCTATACCGCGCTAACTCCTCCGACGAATAACGACGCCATATGAGCATAGATAGCAGTGATGCCAACCAAAGTCAACGTTTTATCCCTAGATTGACCCTCAAAAATACCCTAGATTACACTAAAAATCCCTAGATTGACTCTAGATTGACTTTTTAATGTCGTTATTCAGGATAATTCACCTTGAACAAAGTAAAACGATAGTTCGCTCTATGGCGGAATTCTTCTGAACTTAGTGGTAGTGAAAAGCAACATATTAACAGCCACTGAAGGTGTCTTTTCATTTTCTGTGGAGTAATTGCACATGACGCGCTTGCAGTTGGCGCGAGTTGCTACAGAGACAAACAAATTCGTCAAATTGACTTTTCTCACTCATTGAAGGCATAGATGTAATTGTTCGGGTTAATTGTAAGTCTACAGTGTCTTTCCTGTGCTTGCGAGGGGATGGACAACTTCTCATGTTCCACATTGGCAATCATTGTTGCATAATTAGCAGTTCATGTACAGGGGCCCTTTTACTCTGGTTGATAGTCATGTGTACTTTCGATCACCCTCACATTTGGTCAAATATTTTTGTCACTATTTTCGCTCTCATGCAAATGGCGTGACGGAAAGACTGGAAACACGCGGACAGTCTTTTCGTCTCTTTCCGTCGTGCCGTTTTCATAATCGTGAATCCGTGCCAACTCGCTCAACTGGAAGTCCTTTCACTCTCTTCCTCTCAAAGTCTGCCGGTCCTGAAGGTATGGATATATTTCACGGTAAAGTCACGCGCCGAGGGTCAACGTGGCACGTTTTCATGTGCATTACATGACAACATTTCTCATTCTCTCGCAAAATAGCAATCACCCAGGGCACTCATGATGATACGTGCGTCTATACTAAACACTTACGACGACAAAATTTTAAAAAGTGTCATAGCGCTAGCTGACAGAAACGAGGAAGACAACGGAACGCTTGTGTCTTCCTCGTCCGTGTCTGCCAGCGCTAGGACACCTTCTGATGCATTTAACCAACTCGCCCAGAAATCCACGCTGACACACAAGCTTCATTTCCCCCCAGCATCCAGCATATAATAATGCCGCCTTTACTCAGCAAAGAAAAACACCAAATGGTTCTTAAATGAAGAACAGGGAATAACAAAAATAATCGTTTTTTATAAAAGCCTTTCTAGTTGATAAAGCCTGATTACTCAGTAACGCCTCCTATTAGGCTGCGCATTGTAACATTTCCCGAGTTTTCGAAAAACCCTAGATTAGACAAAAAGACGCCAAATCCCTGGAACAGGTTTAAAATCTCTAAATCTAGGGATAAATCCCTAGGGTTGGCATCACTGATGGATAGCATCATGGAGGAAAGAAAAAAAAAAGCATATAATAACGATGTCCATGCCAGCGAGACGGCGGAAACTATTGCCAATCTCGAAGGCCTTATACTTTCGCGTGCACTGAACAGTTTAAAACCTATTACGTCATCGACGCAACTTTTTTGTTTTAAATACGAATATCGAAGGCTATGCTCTTGTTCGTGGCAACCGAAAGTACGTTACGCTAAGGTCCCTAGATAAAACAAGTTACGTTACGCGCGTCGCTTGCGCCACTCATACGACTATTTTCACGGTCAAGCCAGGCCAAGCTGCGTGAAAAGTCAACATGGCCGTTCACTTCCGTGGTCGCTCTGCTGGCTCGCAGAGTACTTCAGTTCGCGACTTTATTATACGGAAACGCGGTCCCGCAGCGGCAACGTAATAACGGCGTTCCCAATACATGGGATCCTATGGGAGCTTTGTCAGGACCACCGGAAAACGATGTAACCGAAAAAAATACCGAGCCGTGAGGAATGTAACAGCGGTGTTCAACTGCCGAGGTATGTAATGTTTTCCAGGGCACAAAATAAAATGTGCTTCGTACTGGCCGGATATATATTTATGTAAAAACCAAGTGATGGATGAAGAAAAGGACAGCACCGAAGGACAAACAACACAGGGGACCAGCTGACAATGATATGTACTATCGCGCTCAGTATGAGCTACATCACGCGAGCGCGTGGCCCAGCGTTCTGCAAGGCTGTAAAGTGGCGCCGATCGTGCCATATTTTCGAGTTATTGGGAGAGAGTGTGGCTATTCTTGTAAGTGTGCATCACTCCCTATTGCTTGGTTTCGCCCTGGCCCTCTTTTTATTTCAAGGAATGTTTTGCCATTTATTTAGCTTTACTGAAGAAAAAATCGAAGTCTGTGTGTCAAGCCACGGCGGCCGTTATCATTTTCGAAGCTGACATCACGAGAGGGCAAAACGAGGGCGAGCGGGAAAGCAAGGCGAGGCGATGCACACTCAAAGAAACAGCTAAACGCTCCCCTGATAACTCCAAGTTATTTCACGATCGGCGCCACGGTACAACCTTACAGTGCTCTTGGCCACGCGCTCCCACGATGTAGCTCATACTGAGCGCGATAGTACACATGCAGAATCAGAACTGATTCTACTCAATCGGAATAGGGAGACGTGTACATGCTTCTGCGCACAGTTGTCAGCAAGCTTAACACGAACGCTCCGCAGCGTGTCCTAGATGAAATGGTTTGATTGACGCTAGCGCCGCGTAGCTTTGGGTTCTTGCCGAGATGTTACCCATGCATGCCGACATACCATCCTAACATACCGAGGTGTTATCTCGGTAACAGGGCCCACCGCGTCGTGGCTAGCATCAGTCAAACCAGTCCACGTCACGCCGCGGAGCGTTCGAGTTAACCTTCCTGACGACTGTACAACCACCCATCTCTTTTGAACCTGAGCGCGTGAGCGTCGACCGCCCAGTCGATAAGAGCCGTATAACGAAGCACGGCGTCGAAATGAACGAGAATGTGCGCATGTGTCTGATGAACAGTTCTGCGCAGCTGCCTTCTGTCAGGCTGCTCAGGGAACCGGACGCCCGGAATCGGCGCTTATTGACTCGGTGGTCGACGCTCGCGCGTTCAGGTTAATGGGCGGCTGTACATGCTACAAGCATTGCGTCAATAATGACACTACCTGCATGCACTAAGGACATAATGAGATGCTACCCATGATGGCAGGTTCTAAATTATTGTCGTCAAAGGTTCAGCCACAGCACTGGCAGACTCAGGCACATCTGATGAGTGGCTATTTCTATGGACAAAGACATGTGGCTGGTGTCGTATTCCCTCTAAGTACAGTTTCACTGCGGCAATCAACCATGATAGTACAGCGGACATAGGCGTGCGCAGGGTTCCCCTTCAGAGGGGGGCGAAGGCTCGTCGCAGCGCTAAAAGCTGCAAGAAGGCTCGTCGCAGTTCGTAAAAGCTGCAAAATAAATTTTGAATTTTTGTCTGCTGAATAGAAGTCCCTATTTGTTTGCTTTAATATAACACTAATAAACACCCCACATCACAACTAAAGCAAACAAAACTTAGACACGAAGGAGCCTGTTTGTACGTGGCAATCAATTCTCTTCAATCATTTCACTTCAACAAAGAAAAATATGGTGAACTGACCTGGGCAGGAGTTTCCGAATTTTCTGATGTCCGTCCCATCTTGTTTATGATTTTTCGCAGCCTTTTCACCATTTTGGCAGCATCTGATGTCAAAAAATTTTAAGACATTGAAGTATGCCTGTTCAGCATGCAACAATAGTTTAGATACATTGCTTATAATCAGAAAAAGGAACCAGCAAAAAACAACCATCTAACACAACAGTATCACACTAAGCCAGGGGTCTCAAACTCACTTCAGCTAGTGGGCCGCAGTCATGAAGTTTATCCCCGTAAAGGACGGGACAGTGTAGAAGGTTCCAGTGGGAGGAGGGAAACTAGGGAGTTGGACACAATGTCAAGTAACGTTGACATTTCACAGGCCTTTCCCATATATCTGAAGAGAATATGACGTCAGGTTTCGAGAAACATTGATACTGATTTCCACAATGACTGACAGCAGGACGCCGATTGTGAAATATAGAGATTTTGTTCCACTGTTATGTTTTTAGGACATGGTGACCGCTCGGCGTGCCTCTTGAAAGAATGCTTGCGACCAGCCACGTCTGCTCATGAACATACTTATTAATAATTATATACATATGTATAGTAGACAAAGGCAGTCATGAGGGGCCAGGCCGATAGCGAGAGGCTAAATAAAAATAGGTGTTTTTCTTAAATAGTGTAGGCTTTCAGCAAGTGCCCCTTCCCCCCAAAAAAAATTCCTGGCTATGGGCCTGACGTGCAGTAACGTCAATGCTCAACGCAGTTTCATGCACACACACCTTGAAGCCGAACCTCAAGCTTCAACAGCTCTGCTGTTAAAAGTTCGCACGTGTATCATATACAAGGTCTCCCTTTCTAAAGGCTAGGGCTGTTAGTCCCCCCCCAAAAGTGGGAAAGGGTGTAACAATGTCGCTTCCTTCAAAAGGAAGTGCATGCTACAGAAGCCCCTAACGAGAGTCTTGCAAGGAAGCTTCCAAGAATGGAAAATGGAATGGATCATTACATTAGGCCTATTGGGGAGTACTTTGAAAGCAACCACATTTTGTGAGATGATGATGATGATATATGATGTTTTGTGGCGCAAGGGCCAATTGATGGCCAAAGAGCGCCAAGACATGATAGCGTGCTTGAGCAATGGTGTTATGTTAGGTGGCTGTATAGTGGCCTAAAATTCCCCGCGCTAAGGCGGGTAAAACATATAAGTATTAAAACCATGAGAGTGACGTGACATGTGTGCGCTGAAGATCAATGGCAAAACTGATGGTAAAACTGAGGAATAATGGCATCAGCACTACTGCCTTAGCAGAACCCTTGTTTAGAAGGGTCTGAAGGCGTGTGCTACCCAAGTATGAGAATCGCAGCAGCACCCTCTTCACAGAGGGCGTGCTACGAGTTCCTTGGCCTTATAACGTTCAATGAAACATCGTTTATATAGTTTAACACATCCTTACTGTCGAATAAAGGCTCCACACCAAGAAATAATGAAGGATGTAAAGGGAGATAATCTTGGTAGATTAGAGGGAAGTGGTGTTTGCGTTCAGTTTCAGCTTCTCGACACTCTATCAAGACGTGGAGGACAGTCAGTCTGTTGCCACATCTCCCACAGATAGGAGGCTCTTTACCAGTTAGGAGATATGAATGTGTGCCATACGTGTGTCCTATTCTGAGGCGACAAAAGATGACATCATTCTTTCGTATTTTTGTTGTTCGGTGCCACTCTCCCAACTGTGGCTTAATTAGGTGTAATTTGTTTGAGGCTTCCTCGTCCCAAAATTGCTGCCAGTATCCCCTAAGGGTTTTTCGCAGAGTTGGCTTCAGGTCACTGGCAGGAACAGCTATTGAGGAAGTACTTGGTTTGCTTGTTATTGATGTCGCCATTTCGTCGACAAGGACGTTACCTTTGATGCCTCTGTGACCCGGAACCCAGCATATAACAACCCGTTGATTGTTGGCACAGACGGCACATATAATTGAATAAAGTTCCCCTCATTATAGGGCTGTTGCGTTTCGGGGGGAGCATAAGAGACCTTACCACACTTAAGGAGTCTGTATAAATGACGGCCTTGGGCATCTTTGCTTTCTTAATGTGTCTGACCGCTGACAGAAGTGCATATGCTTCTGCTGAAAATATGCTCATTTCTGGTGCAAGAGCACCAGATTCAGAATAGGACGGACCAATGGCTGCATATGAGACACCATGATTTGATTTTGAGGCGTCTGTGTAGAACTCAGGCCTAGAATATTTCGCTCGCAGTTCTTGAAAGTGCATTTGTATATGGATGTCGGGGGCATGCTTTGTGAGTTCAGTAAACGACATGTCACATTCTACCACCTGCCATTGCCACGGTGGTAGGAGTTTCACTGGGGCCATTAGGCTGTACTTCAGGAGTCCAACACCAACTTCCTCGGCAAGTTTCCTCACACGTAGTGAAAATGGTTCTGTCACTGATCGTCTATTATGGAAAAGCATTGCGTTAGAATGGTCATTTAGGAGTGTGTGACAGGGGTGTTCGTGGTTAGAGTAGACTTTGACGAAGTATTTGAAGCTTATGAAAGTTCGTTGGAGGTGTAGCGACCATTCATTGGATTCTGCATATAAGCTTTGTACAGGGCTTGTTCTAAAGGCGCCCGTAGCCAAACGGATACCTAAATGGTGAACAGAGTCCAACATTTTCAGTGCACTGGGCCTGGCAGACTGATAGACCTCAGAGCCATAGTCCAATCGTGTACATACAAGGCTTTTGTAAATGGTCATTAGACAGTTCCTGTCACAACCCCACGTCGTACTAGAGAGCTAGAGAGCACTTTCAATAGATTCATTGTTTTCAAGCACTTTTGTTTGACATATTTTAAGTGCGGAATAAAACTCAGCTTTGAATCTAAAATTACGCCTAAAAACTTGTGTTCACTTTGCACTGGAAGACGTTCTTTATTAAATTCTATGTTTGGCTCCGGGACCAGGCCCCTCTTCCTCGAGAAGAGCACGCATGTGCTCTTTGTGGGGTTTATCTTGAACCCATTTTGCTCTGCCCATTTAGACACCTTGTTGAGACCTACTTGAACCTGTCGTTCACAGATTGCAAGGTTACAGGACTTAAAACCTATTTGTACGTCGTCTACATAAACACAATAGAACATTGCTTTCGGTATGACGGAGTTCAGCGAGTTCATTTTGACAATAAAAAGTATGCAACTCAGCACCCCTCCTTGAGGGACTCCAGTCTCTTGGATGAAAGGTTTAGAAAGAGCGCTGCCGACTTTTACTCTAAAAGTTCGGTTAGTCAGGTAGCTCTCGATTACTCTTAACATGTTTCCCCGGATACCCATTGAAGAAAGATCCTGTAGAATTCCGAATCGCCAGGTGGTGTCGTACGCTTTTTCAAGATCCAAGAATACCGACAAGAAGAACTGTTTGTGGACGAATGCGTCTCGTATGTTTGACTCGATGCGTACAAGATGATCTGTTGTTGACCTCTCGCTCCTGAATCCACATTGGAATGGGTCTAGTAGTTTTCTGGTTTCTAATGTGTGTATTAATCGACAGTTTATCATCTTTTCAAAGAGCTTACACAAGCAGCTCGTTAAGGCTATTGGCCTGTAGCTACTTGCCAATGCTGGGTTTTTCCCTTCTTTGAGGACAGGTATTATGATGGCTTCCCTCCATGAGGACGGAATGTATCCTGCTGCCCACATCATGTTGTAAAGATGAAGAAGTGTGAATTGAGTTTGAGGGTGTGCAAATTCGATCATTTCATACAGAATGCGATCAGGACCTGCAGCAGATTTGTTGCACGAGTTCAATGCTGCGCGCAGTTCACTTATATTAAAGGGAATGTTGTACCCCTCATCATACGTGCATTTCCTGTCAAGTGGCTTTCCCTCCATTAGTTTTTTGTGCTTTAAAAAGGCATCCGAGTAGTGTGCAGAACTAGATACTCGTTCGAAATGAGCCCCTACAGAATTGGCCTGATCTTCTAGGCTGTTGCCATCATTACTTACTAAGGGCACCGAGAGTGTGCACCTTCCTTTTATTTTTCTCACCCTGTCCCATGCTTTCCTTTCATCTTTGTACGAGCTAATTTCTGTTAGGTATTTCTGCCAGCTTTCCCTCGTTGCTTGCCGGCGTGTTCTCCTTCCCAGGGATTTTATTTGCTTAAAGTTTACAAGATTTTCAGCAGTTGGCGAATCGCGCAGCCGTTGCCATGCTTTGTTTTGGTTTCTGCGTGCCCTTCTGCATTCCTCGTTCCACCAAGGGATGCGCCGCTTACGAGGAACTCCAGTTGTTTGCGGTATGCATTTTGTCGCAGCATCAATAAGAAAAGCAGTGAAATATGCCACTGCATCATCTACATTAGAGGCGATAATGTCTTCTCGTGCTAGGAGTGAGCATTCTCGGAATTTATTCCAGTCTGCTGCAGCGATCTTCCATCGAGGTTTATCTGGTAAACATTCAACTTGTTTCTGTAGTTTCAGGATCACTGGGAAATGATCACTCCCATATGGATTCAGATCTACTTTGAAATCTAAGTAGGGTACCAGCTCTGCAGACGCTATGCTCAGGTCTATTGACGAGTAAGACATGTGTGTGGTGCTAAAGAATGTGGGCTCTTTGTTATTCAATAGGACTGCATCAGAACACAGAAGAAATTTTTTCTATCGTACGCCCCCCTTGCATCACAGCGCGTATTGCCCCATAGCGTGTTATGGGCGTTGAAGTCGCCAGTTAAGATGTAGGGCTCGGGGAGCTGCTCCACAAGTTCCTCGATTTCCTTCAACTCCAAACGATATTCAGGTGGTATATACAGGGAACAGACTGTGACCAGCCGGTCAAAGAGGATGGCCCTAACGGCTACTGCTTCTAGCATTGTACGAAGGCATAGGTGTTGACAAGCAACAGACCTCTCAGCTATAATGGCCACACCTCCTGATGCAATGAGGCTATTGTGGCGGTCTTTACGGAATATTGTGTACTGTGTCAAAAACTTTGTGTTTGATGGTTTGAGATGGGTTTCCTGAACACAGAACAGCCTTGGATTAAACTGGTGTAGTATTTCCTGGATATCGTCTAAGTTTTTCAGAATGCCTCTAGCATTCCATTGGACAATTTGTGTCGCCATATCTGAGGAAAATGTTCTGTGTTCAGGTATAGGGTCGCGGCTTTCAGGTGGTACCGGGATCGTCGCCCGGCCCTGTTATAAGCTTTTTATCTTTTTTGACGCGCTCAGTTGAGCTGCGTCGACCTTTCGGTACCAGTGGTGCCGGTGCTGTGTCCATCGCCTCCCGAGAGGCGCTGGCAGCCCGCGTCTGCAGGCTGGTACTCCGAGTTTGCGACCTCGCCTGGTGTGGCGGGGCCTTCAGACCCGACGTCCCTGGAGTCGCCGGGTTCAATGGCACAGTAGGTGGTGTGGATTTAACTGCCACCACCTCAGGGGCACGTGTCACAGCCATCGGCTTGCTGTGCGCAGACCGGGCTTGTGACGAGGGCTGGTGCGGCGGTGCCCCCTGACGCGCCGCATCAGCATATGTTGGGCCATAGAATGGCGAGACTCTTCTCCGTGCTTCCTTGAATGAAATGTTCTCCTTCACCTTCAACGTAATGATCTCTTTTTCTTTCTTCCAGTGTGAACAGGACCGTGAATATGCGGCGTGATTTCCATCACAGTTTACACAGTGAGGTGGTTCTTTACAGGTGTCGGACGTGTGGCCCAAGACTCCACATTGTGCACAAGTTTGCCGACCACGACAGCTTTGTGATCCGTGGCCATATCTCTGGCATTGAAAACAGCGACGGGGGGTTAGGTATGTATGGCCTGACAGCAGTCTTTGTGTACCCGGTTTGAATGGTTTCCGGCAGTTCACTTGAAGCAAATGTGAGTATTAGGTGTTTCGTTGGTATTTCCTCATTGTCTCTTCTGATCTTGATCCTCTGGACGTTAGTCACATTCTGGCTCCTCCAGCCCTCCAGGAGTTCAGTCTCGGACAGTTCAAGCAAATCTGCGTCAGATACCACTCCGCGAGCGGAGTTCATTGATCTGTGCGGTGTAACACTGATCGGTATGTCACCAAAAGTTGCAAGACAATTTAGCTTTTCAAACTGTTCTTTCTCCCGAACTTCGAGAAGGAGATCTCCGCTGGCCATTTTAGTAACTTTGTACCCGGCCCCAAGAGACCTGGCCACTACAAAAGGGGATACGGTTCTCGCTTGCTTATCACTTTTCTCACAATGTATGACATGAAACTGGGGGGAATGTTTCTCTTGGCCGGTTGAAAAAACTTAGGTCTTCGGTGCGCACCCGTTTTGACGCGGTGCGATCGCTTAGCAGGGGGGAATGCTCTATGCATGCCAGTTGTATTTTGTTCAGCAGCGTTGGCGGCCACCCACCACGGAGCCCAACGAGGGGACGCTACAAGTTCGTGGTTGCTGAACCTTTGCAGACGCCAGCCGTACAACGCTACTATAACCCAATGCGCCTGAGCCAAGGTAGGCTATTTGCACAGGGTTAACCCTAGCCGCCAAGAAATTCGGAAGTGAGTTGAAGAGAGGAGAAGACAGGACAGAGTGGAAAGTCGTGAAAGTAAAAGAGAGTGAGGATGTAGACAGGAAAAGGCGACTGCCGGTTTCCCCTGGCTGGGTCAGCCCAGGGGTGCCGTCTACGTGAAGCCGGGGCCAAAGGGGTGTGTTGCCTCTGCCGGGGGGCCTTAAAGGTCCTAGCACCCGGCATCGGCTCAACCCCCAGGATCCCCTTTTCCCCGGACACGGCTGAGCCACGCACGGCTAGGCGTGGGAGGGGGTAGAAACCCCCCCGTTAGCTCGGGTCCGTGGTGTCGCCACACACCAAACGCCTGCTCGCGCAGACGCCCCTGCGGGGCATTTTGTGAGAAAGTTTGTAAGATAGCTTTTTTAAAATTGCGCACACACCTGTAGCACAGCACGTAATAAACCATACAGTAAGGGGCGTTGACTTTTAGGGCAGTTGGTGCATCATTATGAAATTGTTGAGTGAAAAAAAGCAAGCAGTATACGAAGAAATGCTATGCACAGGATACTCATCTTCGTCATGCACTGTGTTTTGTTTCGCTCAACAGTTTTGCGAATATACAGTTAAATGTTGCATCTAACCACTTGTATTAACAAACACAGCCTGCCATAGAATTCATGTGCATACACTGTGTGAAGCTCAAAGTGGCCACGACACACATTTCTGAGATAGCATACATCGCATGTGGAAATGTATGCGTCTCTTGGCAAACTCACGAAATGTGACCACATTTATTGTGGCAGAAGATGTGTGCATAAACTTTTTTTATATAACGCAGGTTAACCATACAGAAGTCCAGAATCATTAACTGCCAATGAAATGACTCACTTAATGAAATATTTCTGACATAACTAAGACAAGGAAGAAAAAAATGAGCAAAGACGGGATAGGGCGCTAGACTGGCACCCTATACCCTAGGAGCTACTAGGTGCTAGAACAATATGCAGCAAGATATCTGATGTGGTTTAGTACTCTTTCCAAAAATCAACACTGCGATGACATCACACGTCAAGTCATACTGGCCGTTTTATAGTCTGTGAGAGTGGCCTAGATGAAGCGATTTAAGATAGACATTTCAAATTAAGTGTGCGTTCCATTTGTCAAGTTCTTTGTTGGCCACTCTACTTTCAATTAGTATGACAAACTGAGAACAGCTTGAGGACTGCGTCACGTCACATTTATGTTCAAACAAGTGCGCATGTCCTAAATTAAAAAAGGAACTTGAATGAATTGTTCCCTAAATTTAAGTGACCTTACAGATACATTTTGCAACTCTGCGTTCATTAATCGTGATTGGAGGAGAAAATCAGTCTGATACGGTAAGCACACGACTACTCACCAAGCATCTGTTCCAGCTGCGCATTTTTTGCAGACAAGTCTGAAACTTGTGCTCTGTCAGTGTCTGCAGGAACATTCTAAAAAAGTATGAAAAAGCACTATAAAAGTTTCTTTTAAAAAATGCTAACACCAAACTTCTTATCATTAATGGAATGCCGTCAAGACCTCGCAGCCAATTTACGTGCACACTGAAATATCCACTTTCACATTTACTTTTGTACAAGATGAGTAAAATGCCAGTGAGTGCGGTTGTAACAACCAGTTGATAGTGAGCACCAGCCATTTGACTACCCCCTTTATTTGTGTGTTTGCTTAGCGCTATACTGTAAGTATGAGAAGGATTAGTTATAACTGTACGTTCTCTTAAACGAACTCTGAGACATTCTACCGAGTTATTTAATGCCCAAAAATAACCACACAAAAATTTCTTGTCAAGCATTTTGCTGAACTGGCTATGGTGTCCCATAAACAGCACACTATTTCCCAGGCCATTATGTTTGCTCCCTGCAGTGGTGCAAGTGTGCTGTGGCATAGTAGACCACATATTCTCTTCGGTATGGTTCATGCTTCTTTTAGTGAGGAGCTTTGGAATCGGGTTTTGTGCTTGAGTAAAGTGGCCTGCACTTGCAGTGCCACTACGGATTTGCAAATTATCATACAGAAAGCTGAAGTAGTGTTTAACAATCTCGGAAGAGAACAACGGATTGTTTTAAGTAGCAAGGCCCTGGAAATGTTAAAGGAATACTTTTTTATAGGACGCGTAGTGATCCCACAACCGAGTCATCAGACAAATAACTAGAACAGGGTTCGTACACGTTTCGAAGGAAAAAAATTTAAAGATATTCATACAATTTCAAGCCCTTGCCAGAGGTTTGAAATTTTTAAAGAACTACAAAACTGCATCCAAATGAGGATTTTTTCTTTCACTGGAACAATGCTGCAAGTTTCAGACTAGATTGTCATGAAAAAGCTCGAATTATTTCATCAAATCGGGAAGTTTGTAAAATAGAGAAAGGGGTTTTCCAGTTCTTCCAAGTATAAGTAGCACTGACAAATGCGCGAGTTGGTACGAACGCATGGATTTTAACGGCACGACAATTCAGACGAAAAACTATTGTTTGTGTTCGCGTGTTCATTAGTCTTTTCATCTGAATTGTCGCGTCGTTAAATATCCACGCTTCCAAGTATAGTACAGTCATACCCGACTATTTTGAACTTGAGTAAATCAAATTATTTTTTACACTGAACTTTTTTTCTAACACAGCAATGCTTTAATGCCAGTGCATAGGAATATCTATGGCTACATAGAACAAAAATGACAGGCATGTTTTTTATATCAAAGATCAGGCAGCTTGAAATGCTTCATAAATTTCACTTTCTCTCATAACATGTTCAGCTGGTTTTTTGCAGAAGGGGTTTTTCTCACATCCATTTGGAAGCGCAAGCAGTGTGATTAGCAGGGCGCCGCACTCAACAAGGAGAAAATACCACATGTCATAATGAGCTCTCTTCCGTGATTCCTCGCTGACGCACCCTTTGGTAGATTGTACCCTTTCACCACGATCACTGTTCGCATTTTTGCAATTTGCTCCCTTTGTTAACGCAGTGGCTGCCATGAAATGGAAGAACCTGCTATTCTTTGCAAAGCTGGCGATAATCAGCATTGTCAAATGCGGACAACAGAAGTCTGACATTGCCAGTACCATAGGTCGGCGAAATCACTCATGAGTCGACTCACTCGGACTCACTCAGACTCAGATCGAGCTGTGAGTCTGAGTGAGTCCGGTTGAGTAATCTTATGGTGAGTTTGAGTCCGAGTGAGTTCAAAGAGCAAGATGTATTTTTGAGTGAGTCTGAGTGAGTTCCACTTTTTTTGTCGACCTATGGTCCAATCTACTTATCTTCAGCCTTACCGTCAGCCTTTTCTGGATTCACGTTTTATACTCCTGTCTACTGTCAACGTGTTCCAAAGCAGTGTCGTTCATACACCATTTCAATATTTATTGATCAGAGGCACGAATTACGTAAGGGGTGCCTTGACCTCCCCCCGCCAACTCTTCCAAGGAAGATCTTGATATATTTTATGTAGTCACGCCTGCCAAGAAACCTGAGGTTTGCCAGCAGTCATATTCTAAGGTACTCTATCCAAAGGCGCCAAGAATATCACCTATTACGTGAGATATTGGTGTTAAAGAGCGTTGACACCATTGTTTAAAAAGCTAATTATAGGCCAACGGACTCATGAGTCGATTCACTCGGACTCACCCAGACTCAGATCGAGCCGCGAGTCTGAGTGTGAGTGAGTCCGGGTCAGTAATGTTTTCGTGAGCCCGAGTGAGTTCGGTTGAAGAAAATTTTCGTGAGTGTGAGTCCGAGCGAGTCCGGCTCAGGAAAGTTTTGGTGAGTCTCAGTCCGAGTGAGCCCTAAGAACAAAATATATTTCATGAGTGAGTCTGAGTGAGCTGCACAAGTTTTGCCGACCTATTGCCAGTACATACAACATCTCAAGAAACGCACTAAGTATGTTATTCAAAAAATAGTGCTACACTAGGGCCAAGGCGGAGTAGAGGTTTGCGGTACCCGATGAGTATGTACAGCTGTGGATGGAAGCTGTCAAGGCGCTGTTTACATCTATAGCTCATTTTCTCGGATATAACCCTACCCTGTTTATAACTTGCAACTCCAACTAACGCAGTCCCTGTGTATAGCCACGGAATCCGCTTCCTTGGACTACGTGAAGCCAATTTGCACAACCAACTCGCTGAGGTGGTCTAGTGGTTATGGTGCCAGACTGCTGACCCGCAGGTCGCAGGATTAAATCCCGGCCGCGGCGGCCGCATTTTCTGTGGAGGTGAACCCCAAACAATTATTAATTTGCGCAGCAAGAATATGGTTAACTTTTGAAAGTTTTATATCAGTTATACGACATATTGAACAAATTCTGGTATCACCCATGTCCGGGGGATACAGGTCGAGAGAGAGTTGCATGAAGCTATGACAGGCAGCCGAAATGCAAAGATAGAAATGAGTCCATATTGCTGTTTTAGCGCAAAAAACGACACCACAAGAAAGAAGACGGAACACAGCGCTACTCTCAACTGTCATGGTTTATTGCGTCACTCCACTCTTTATAGCAACCAGATACCGGTAGGACATGCGCCGTGCACCCTATGCGCACAACCAACACACCTTGGACACCTGAGCGCAATCATGAAAGCGAATCCAAGAAACAAAATACAGAGGAAAACAAGGTAATGGAAGGCACACTAATGCACTGCGACCCCAACGATTGAATGAAAAAAGCTTCTGATAATTCTCTGGCGGTGCTGTCACGACTCTTCTTTAAGATAGTGGTTAGTCTAAACAAGGCTTGACAATTGCATTTTTTGCAGTGTTGAGCTAAATGTGAGCCTGTACCAGTCGGCAGGGATCGTTCATGTTCTTTAAGGCGCTCATTCACACAGCGGCCTGACTGACCTACATACACTTTGCCACAAGAGAGTGGAATCTTGTAGACCACCCCTACGCTGCACTCAACAAACTTCTGGTGTCTCTTTTCACATTGCGGCTTTTTGTTTTCTTTACAAACACGCCTGCACAACATAGACAGTTTCCGGGGGGCAGAAAAACAACCGGGATTTGGTTCCTAGTGGCCACATTCTTAAGATTGTGAGCCACTTGATGGCAAAACGGCACTACTACAGGCTTATTCTCTGTGTCGATTCTACACCTCTGGCGCTTGCCTTTCAGCTTCTGAAGCAAACCTTCAGAGACCGACGTCACTACCACACTTGGGTAATGCGCATCCTGCAACCTTTTTAACTGCGCGTTAAAGCTCTCGTGAGCTGAGTGATGGCACGATTTCATTAATGATGATTCAAGACACATCATGACAATGACACGTTTCACAACCTTCGAGTGCGCAGACTCGTATGGCAGAAGACCCTTACGTGCACGCGGCGAGTACATCCAGCAGGCATTACCTGCTTGTAGGAAAGTTGTAGATCCAGAAACTGCAGTTTACCGTCCTTTGTGAGTTCATGTGTGAAGGTTAAACCCTTGGCGTTGTCCGTGAACAGAGATAAAATATCAGCTACTGCGCCAGAGCCTTCGTGGTTTGTTTGTTTTACCACAACAAGGAAATCGTCAATATATCTAAAAATCTGGACCAGGTCATTGTCTAAAACACTCTTAAGAGCACGGTCGACAAAGGACAAAAAAATATTACAAAGAGCAGGCGCCACACACGAACCAATACGCACACCCTTTTTTTCAATAAATAGCTAGTTTTCGAACGAGATAAAAGTTGCGCTTAGATAAAACTCAAGAACGGACAAGAATTTTTCTGACGACATCCCAGTAGCATTGCGAAAGTCTAACTGGCCATTTTCTTCGATGCATGCCATCACACAGCAAAAAAGCTCATCGTGCGGTATCAAATAATATAAATCTTCGACGTCCACAGAAAAAAAGTTGACAACTGAATGGTTGTCTCTCAG